>DWHP01001930.1:0-15169 GCA_018247895.1 Parnassius honrathi | reverse complement strand
TATTGAATTTTTTATCAAAACAGAAGTACCTATTTGAAGCAACATAATTATGCTGATACATGTCTATTCACTCAAAAATAATAACACTGATGATTTGAGATGACTGGTGAGTTGAACAGTACCAATTATTACAATGATTAGACATTTCATAACCAACATGCAGGCGGATTTACACATTTGCCGCCAGTAGGCTATTCAAATTTTGCCGCCCCTGTCGACTGCAATTTGATACCCTAGTCCTGGTTCACAATCATATTAATTGCAATTTTTTGTCAATAAAAATGTAAGTTTATGATTTGTGGACTATCCTCCTAATTACACCACCTTTTTGCCGTAATTATGATTGTGAAATTCCCCAGAATCGATGTGTCAATTCCTAGATTATTTTTACAACTCAAAGATTTAGTTAACATTGCACAAGAAATAACTTCTGGGAATATTTCCGAGTTAATGAAAGCTCAATAATGTATTACTAATAAGGCGGGGTAAGGTATGATTTAATACTACTTACCTGTATTCGATAAACGTAATTAAATTTTTTTATGGACTTACTGTTTAAAAAACAATATATTTAATTATCTAGTAATAATCTGGCTGGTGATGATGATGAAATTCAATAAGTTAAGTTATGAAAGTTTTGCAATTGAATTCTGCAGCGATTATTTATTCGCAAAATAATCAATTATATCGGTGTATGAAATCTTGTTCATTAGCCGATTCTACGTACAAAAGCGCTAAGGCGCTTAGCTTTATTTGGCTTATGGTAGTTCTTAGATAATTGTTTATCTGTTTTAAGCATGAAAAGCTTCTCTCACCCGAACAATTTGTCGCTGGTATAAGTGAAACCACGCGAACTGCTGTATCAAAGTTTGGATAAACGTTTTGCAAATTCTCTTTTTGCAGGATCAAAGATAACCTTTTAATGACCCAGAATCGGGTTTCGCTAAAATTATTTCACAAAGTATTAGTGAAACCTGTTTCCAAATTTCTAAATCATCAGAATACATTTCTTCCAAGAAAAAAAAACTTTTTCCCCAACAATTGATGATAAGTAAGGTACTTGAGGGTAATATGGTCACCTTAAGCATTGCCGCCCTATAGAACCAAAACTAGGAGAAGGGCAGAGACAAGAAAAACAAAGTCATATACTATAACTAAGGCATTAAGAAAACAATAGCAAACAAGCTTTGGCAATAATTAGGAAAACTTCGAAAAAACATGCTAAAAAAAAACTAACTACACTACACAATACTAAAATCGACTAAAACTATTTACTATAACTTCAACTGTCAAAATGGCATCGATAAAGCAGCGCCCTTTTGAGCTTTTATTATTTGATTGACCGATGAAGAGCTCTCGTGTTATGGAGTCATTTATGCAAACAAGTTATAAGAACTAATATTATAATATTGTTTTGAGTTATAAGAAAGTGACCATATTAACCGAATGACTATATTACCCTCACGTACTATATTCACTAATTTTGCTCAAAAACTAAAAATTTTCATTGAATCTGTAGAAGGACTTCTGTCGTTTTTCTAATTCGGATACGAGTCTATCAATAAGGAAGAGAAATATATTATACCTGATAATATTTAATTTTTTCCTTTTTGGTTGTCATTTTTCCCGTGTCTTTTGTATACTGATTCGACACGCTTATTAAATAATTCCATCGCATTTTCTTCGAAATACTTAGAATCACGTTTAGCTACGAAAAACTTGCAAAAAGATTCGAGTTGCGGAAGAAAGTTCTGTCGAATCTTCAGTAGAAACCTAAATTTATATTTAAATTTATATTATTACTTTAACATTCCACACGACAACCATTACCGCTATTTTCATTTTTTTTGAATCCAAAAGTATTCCTGTCGCTTTGTTTCGCGTTACATGCTTTTCGGTATTATTATATTATTCTTGATTGATTCAAAAGTTTTAACGACTTCTGACCAACGTGTCAGACCTATCTCATTAGCGTTATCCCTTTCTTGATTTAAGTCATTATTTTTTTTGGCAGCATTTTGTTGAACTTAAAACAAAAATGTAGATTTTTTCAAGTAACATGAAGAAGCGACAAGCTTCTGTGCAACATTCAGCAACCGCAGTTGCCATTAAATCTAAAGAGTGGGCAGAGCAAGAAACAAGGAACACAAAAGTGTTTTAAAATTCCGAGAAAACGGATGAAAATGTTTATTCAAATTTCCTTTTAAAATTTAAATATCTTTAATTTGTGTAAGATATAACAAAAATTCTGCCTCAAATTTGCCGCCCTAGGCTCCAGCATACCAAGCCTGCTGGTAAATCCGCACTGGATCAAGTGGACAGTGTGTTCGTTAATTCGTTTCTTTCGTTCGAACGCCGGGAAAAAGTAAAACACAGGCTGGTGTCGGCCCCTATGCTACAACTGTGCGTTTTTGGACATACGTAATAAGCAATTAAATACTAGTAGTACTTTATCCAAAGGGATATTATTTTGTTATAATAATTTTTATACGTCATGCTGTGTATAAATTATATCTCACTAGGCGAAGTTCGATAGGGTTAATGAATTGTACCCAAGGAAAGCGACGTCGCCGCTCTTGAATGTTTTAAGAAATAAAGTTGTTGTTATTCGTTTAAAATTATTGAATATACAAGCCGTGCTCGGCATGCATTGCAATGCCTTTTATCACCATTATTCATGGGTGCTCGAACAACTACTCACAATAGTTTCATCGTAATCGGTTGAATGATATAAGAAATAATTACAAAAAATTATCAACTAATTACTATAATTGTCACGAAACCATGACTAATAAATTAAACAACGCAATTATTTAAAATTACTTTGGTGATATTTATTTTTGTTAATTAACTATCGTAGTCTTTAACGCTTCGCTATATTTTTACACATTTTAACATACAAGGAAAGAAAATATAAACAGAATAAAAACACGCAATAAATTTCCAACAATTTGACGTATCAATTGTGTACAACTCGACGATCCAGAGGGCTACGATCATCGAAACAAAAATAGCATAACCATTAACGAACAATTCATCCACAGTTCTCACGAAACTGCGCTTTTGAACAGCCAAAAATTTGAATAAAACTGAGAGCAAGCGAGTTGTATGTGGCTGGAGAAAATAAGTCAAGGGCGGCCACGAAGTGTGCATGAAAATAATGTGTAACGCCTAGTGTAAAAGATTTAAAAATATACTCAGTTGCGTTTCAAACGATTGACGAACGAGCAGCTTGTGAAAAGTGACTGTAAAAATGTGTTCAACACATTTCCGCGGTTTTGAAGGTGTTTATCTCTTTCATTAAGTGCAATTATTCTAAATAAATTCAAGTGTAATTTTGTAAATAGAATCTGGGATACACGTGAGCGTTTTTGTGCATGTTTTGTTCTAAAACTTTCATTGGAGAGTATATTCTTTAAGTAACTTGTAAAATAATAGTTCGTTGAGATATTAACCAAAACTTATTAGTTACGTGGTGCTCTAAATATTTATAAGCTTTTGCCTAAATTTTCAGCCGCATGCTTAAAATCAATTTGGTTTAATTTATAATTGTATGTCTTAATATTGTTTTAATGCGCAGTATGTCATGGATAGTTTAATTCAAAGTAGGTAATAACTATTGTTTGTCCATTATCAAAGATTATATTTTTAATTTTCAAAAATCCAATAAATTTGTAACTTCTTTTCAACTTTGTAAAATTCTGGTTCGTTTTATTCTTGAACATTTTGAATATTCTTTCTCTCTACTTTCTGCAATTAGAATATCAACTGTTTTAAATAGGTGTACGTGACAAAACTGGAGAGTGACGTTAACTCGTAATTTTAAAATGACAGCTGGGCGGACGCTTTCAAAGTTAAAATATCATGATAGTGGGTGAAACAATCGGTCGAATACACTCACTTTGCACTACAATCCTTGTACATCATCTAAAACCCAAAGAATACAATGATTTAATATTTAGTTCAATTCTTTACATGAGGTGTCAATTTAAAATTGAATATTGGGCTCTTTACCCTATGGTATGAATTCAGAGTGTGATAAAAAAGGCACATACGACAACTCACAATGTTATGCTAATACTTTAACCCAAATTTTTTTTTAGTGAAAGTTGAGTGTAGCAGAAGCATGAAAGTAAAATAAATGATTTAGAAATGCGGTCTGTAAGACGTAGGTACTTAGTTCGTCCTTATATTAGGGACGACTCGGATGATAGGATGGGAAATTTTGTGGTAAAAAAAATGGGGCTTGTGTGGCGAATTTGTAACCGAGATAAAGAAAGATATAATTTGATGGTTTTAAGACGTAGAAATAATGCAAGAGGAAAAAGAGACATAGCAAATTCGATAGTGCAGGGCGGCAAGGGATGCCCTAGACGGAAGCTTATAGACCAAATTGGCGATATATTGAAGATGGGCCAAATTAAGAGAACCCTTAAGAGAAATGAAAAATCTTTATTATATACTTATGTAATTTGAAAAAAAACAATTTTTATTTTAATATACAATAAGTAGATCTCTTTCGAAGAGATAATTATTACGTAGTCTAATTTATTGAAGATCATCCTATATTTTAGCAAAATTCAACTAAACTAGAATAAATAAAATAACATATTTTTATAATTTTGTATGCCAATATTATGGATGAAGTTGCACCTGCTTACGTTTTTGCTAAGTAATTAAACTGATCTCATTAGGAATTTAAAAGCAAGTCGTGTGCAATTACTTACCTCCATGGTCATAATTCAACGCACGATTATATTCACTCAATGACTGTATAACGCACTGTATAATAGCTGTAAATGAGATTTATTCACAAGATAATTTTGATGACTGTTTGAAAATATTTTTTTTAATTTCAGAGCGGCGTTGAGTCTCCATGCACTTGTGAGGAATGTCAGAACGATGCAACACCGGAACCGTCACAAAATCAAAAGGACGGCGAAGAAGTTGTAACTAAGCAAAATATGGAGCGACAAAACAATGTCACAACTCAACATAGTTTAGAAAACGATAGACACGAGCGGACCGTCGACGTAATAATTCACGATGCGCCCGAAGTGCCCAGATTTTACCAGTCGGTGACGTCATCGCCTTGTCACGTCATAACACCACCCCCTCCCGGTTTTGTTATTGCTCCTTACCAACCACCGCGATTCCACACGGGAGGTAACGTAGAGGAGCTCCTAGGCGACGTACAAGCAACTCCTGCAATACACACTACCTTCATACAGCAAAACTCCGTCTTCATGTGTAATACTAGGCAGATATTGCAAAAACAATGTTGTTGTCAAAAAGATACCACCACTACAAAACCAGAACCAACACAACCAGTTGAAGAACAACCGCCGAAATCCTACGTAACAGAGAAGAACATAGAATTGACTTACGACTATCCAAGATCAACGCCTGTTCGTAGCAGCCTAAGTCCGAAATCGGGAGAGGACTTAACGACTACAACGGAAGTGGCCAGCACCGTCGTCTTTGTCGAGAGACGAATCCCGGTGAAGCCGAAGAAGTTTGACTTCTTATTTCGATCACGTTCGGCCCCTGTTGGAGAAAACGAAGAGCCAATTTACGCAACCGTTAACAAATTGCCAAAGAGATTACGCCGAATGGAGCTGGCAAATTTAGAAAAAGAAGTAGCGTACAAGTCTGGCGAGCCGGACTCTTCTGTCAGAACTGAAATGACTCTCAAAACGGACTCCGAACCGAACGTACCTCCACCTGACGATGATACCAGTAGATCTGAAAGGGAAAAATCAACGGCGCCCCAACGACCAGAGTCGCCAAAAGCGAAGAAGCGAAAGAGATTTTCCTTAACGTTTAAAAAAAGGGAAAGGAAAAGAAGAGATAAGAAAAAAGAAGCAAAAAATGGGGCACCCAAAAACGGAGTGCCGGTTCAGGTGGAGAGTGATAATGAAAGGCTGATTGAAGGGGAGATACAAGAAATCACGAAGCATAGGCACTGTAACCGCCATCGGCCGCGAAATACCCTGTCCTCTTCTAGCTCTGGCCCGCGTTACAAGCGGGATAGCTATCAGGTATTACATGTAATTGACTCAAAAATAAACGTTCGCAAACTGCACAATGGGGAAAAGGCATTTTTATACACAAATCCTGCACACCAAACCTCGTTATAAACTATTTTTACCATTCAAATACCACCAACATCATTTAAAACTAAATTAAGCTAAATCCTGCTTTCTTTTGTTAAAAAAATGACATTATCATCAACATAGTGTATTATTTGCAACACAAAATGCGACAATCAAACACGTTTTACACTATTTCATTTCTAACACGCTTTTAACTGGCAACATAAAAGTTAAATCGATTTTGTTTTTTCGTTGCTAGTTAAAATTATACATTGCGTTTTTACGCGCTACATTTTCGAGAACACACTATAATATTTCGACCTTAGTAAGACTATACATGATTACATGATTATAATGATATAATAAACATCACTTTGTCTGATCCGAGCGGCGCGTATGAGTGCTCAGTCAGTAAGAGCAAGTCAATACCAAAAAAAAATCAAATATTATCAATAAATCATCCATTCATGCTTCATGCATTATAGCCTGTAAAACTCCACTGCTAAACGTAGGCTTCCACCATAGATTGCCATATATTTTTATATAAGTGGCTGCAGCTACCACGCATGGCAGACGGGTTGACACGCACAGTTTTATTCCTTTTCATTTACCAGAAAAATGTTGTTGTTGTTTTCATATTGTTTGTTTTTATACGTGGTAGAGCCATGCTGCAGCTATATTACTGGTATAGTTGCAAAACGAATGGGTCGGTTTGATCGGGGAGGGACCACGCTCTCACAGAATACAAACGTTAAATAGCAGCTTAACGCTGCTGTGTTTCGTTTAGTAAGTGTAGAGAACCGGAGACCGTTTTTACTGGAAACGAAGCATTACATCTTAGTCCTCATAGATGTCGATCTCTACGAGCACACCACAGCAACCACTTACCGTGAGGTGGACTGTGTGCTCGTTTGCCACCCTTATACTATAAAAAGAATCTTGTGTATTATTTTCCTCTATCGTGTCTTACCACACCCACAGGATGATATGTGATAATGAATATTCTAACTCCGCAACTGGACGGTTAATAAATATAAAATTGTCATTGTTACTTAAAATACATTTTCCTTCAATATGCTTAAAATTCAGCATATTTTCAAAATCTGAAGCTCATACAGAGTAAAGAAAGCGGTCGGTTTCTTTACTCATGTGGTCGTTAGCGACAATATTTTGAAACGTGTCGTTTCCGGTTGTTACTGAGGTTTATCTATGGTGTCCGTATTACCTGACGGCTTCGAGCGTAGAAGACAGCCACACACGCCGAATGTATTGCCATATAAATTTCTTTTTAATTTCGCGACGTATTTTTCATTTATTCTCTGAATTGAAATTGGAAAAGTATTGCATGCAAGTCAAATCATGTGACGAAATCTAATAGCACCCTCACGGATCGGACAGTTTTCTTTTACTTTTTGCAAATTAATAATTATGGTAACAATGTGCATTCGTTTTTTTCTCAGGAGATGATGACGTCCCATTCTGAGCATGAGCGCACGAACAGTGTCTGCTCCTCGATGAACTCGCTGGGTTCCGCCTGTACGCACAAATCGAGAAAACTCTCCGCTGCGCCACATGATGGCTCAATACCATGGTGCGGCTGCTGGGGAGCCGGCTGTGTATAACAAAATCATCTAGAAGAATCTTAAACATTAATATAGATGTGTTCAGAGATTGATGCGCTTTTAGACTATAAGTACTTAAGATATTGATTACGACGTGCACAATAAAACCTCTATTTATTAAGAACACATGATGGTATCGAATAAAGGTGACATTGGTTACAACTGGATACGCTCCTACGTATTATAAAGCACCAAAAACTTCGTTCAGAAATGTTACGGGACGATAACCTCCAGACCGTGTATAAATTTTGGAAAGTATTATATCCTTCTCGTGCTTGGATTTTCTATGAACTCTTGTAGCTAGTGAAGTGAGGGTAGATTAGTTTATACAATAAAATAAATGTAAAATATGTAAATCTAAATATTACAAATATACGCATAGATACGATGATTTTTTTCTTAAAATGCGTGCTGTGAAATGGTTTAATATTATATTGAGTTAGGAAAAAAAGGTACAACCTTACCCAATGACTATTACTGCCTAATTTGTTTACGTGAAGAAGAAAAACTTGTTTAATGCAATCAGTGACTATTCTATAGATTATTTACAAATATTTAGTTAATTTTTGGCAAGTTGTAAAACCTTTTTTACCGTCTGGAAAAAAATTGGGCATGTGAAACGGAGTAGAAGCCTATGGCACTGATATTTTACAAAAAATAAAAACAAAAAATCTGAATTAAATAAATAAATTCATTAAAATCTGTCGAAATTCATACTTTACAAACGGCAAGAAAACAATAAATTTTGTGGGCATCTTTGACCTTGTCACTCCCCAGGATCACAGGCTCAAGGGCAAAGGGCAAACTAGTTGTTCAAAAAACATTTTTCAAACGTTTAATTCAAAATTTTTGTTTTCATTTTTTGTAAAATATTAGTGCCATAGGTAATGATTTCTTTTATAATAATAAAAATTTAATATCAAAAAACTGAAGGTAGCCGGGCTAACTATGACATTGGGACGTCAATTATATTAGTCCCCGCACCATGGATGCTGTAAAGCACCCGAAACGTTTGGAATTTAAAAATAAGTTAAAGTAGTTAATTAAACGTGATAAAATCCGTAAATATAGTTTTATTTAAATAGGTTTCTACTCCGTTCACATGTTACACACTATTTTTTCTCCAGACGGTAAAAAAGGTCATCCAGTATTTATATGTCCATTATTTAAAAATTTGTTATCGTTATACTTTTTTCTTAAGTTTGTAATGTCATATTTTTGAAATATTTGAAAAAGTTGAATGTTTTACCAAATAATAGTTTCGTAATTATAATGTTTTACGATTTCGAAATTTATAAAAGTAGATCGTACCTTATCCTTCTTCAACGTCGATTCAATGCCTACACAATCGGAAACTATGGAAATTGAGAATTCATAAGCAAAAACCTCACCTACGAAACATTAAAATTCTTCACGTCCATTACATGTAACTCTTCTAATGCTAGATAACTCCAGATTTAAAAGTATATTGTAAAGGTATCAGCCCTTTGTGACTCAAATTAAATATTAAAAACTATTAAATATTTTCATCATATATAACTTAAAACTTGACAACAACATTGTATAACCAGTGCGTGTTTTAGTAATAACATAATATGGATCTAAGACATGGTCCTCCAGCACTGTCAAAGGAGAAGGCTATGTTCAGAGTTTCTATACGGAAATAGACTTCGTGATGAGGATATCCACATTTGAATCAAATTAACCGACATAGCCTAATGGATAAGTTTAAGTAACAATGGGCCGGCCAACCGGCCATATAGCTCGAAGGTCTGACAACCAATGAGGAAGAATGTCAGGTGGTAGTCACGTGCTCCCCTCTCTTACACTAAAACCCAGCACCTAGTAAGGGATGCAAGAAGTCGATGATCTATTTGGTCAAGGAATGAATCCCGGTGGCTCAGGAGCGTGCCACGAAGAGAGTATTAAATTGAACCGTTATCGTTACAGTCTAATAAATTCCACTGCTGATCATATGCCTCCCCATAGATTGCCTCATAGGGGGGATATTTGCCATAGTTGCCATGCTTGACAACCGCAGTTTTTATTTTAGTCGTTGTTAGGAAGACGCTGTAACATTTCCTGATTTTTTCCCTCCGTCGCCTCTTACGACACCCAGGAGTTGATATGGAAATAGTCGAGATTCTTACACCGCAACTACGTTGTAAAACTGAACGTTTACAATAAATCATGTAACATTTTCCTTCATATCTGCTATAGGTACGTAAAATTTCTATTCCAATTGTGTACGCATTGAAACCCATAAACAAGTCAAAGTTGCCGGTAGCTGCATAACTTGTAAATAATGTAACAAAATGTTCTGTGATGTCATAGAAATAATCCTGTACAGAACACAAATAAATTATATATGCCCGTCGCTTTACTGTATAAATGATACCTGTGTTTCATACCCATCAAGATATCTGCAATTCTTGATTTACCTGTATGTATATTCCAATATAAGTAAACAAGCCTATATTTCTACATCCCTTAGGTGGACTCTCCTCTCAT
Organism: Parnassius honrathi; assembly: GCA_018247895.1. NCBI lineage: Eukaryota > Metazoa > Arthropoda > Insecta > Lepidoptera > Papilionidae > Parnassius > Parnassius honrathi. The sequence goes on along the minus strand of DWHP01001930.1, from coordinate 4,941 downwards.
TATCCGCGCGTTAACCCCAATAGAAAAGAATCATTTTTATTTAATATTAGCTATCCGCAGCATCACACGGGTGACTTCTGAATCTCGACACCAACGCATCCTAACAGTTGCTATTGTAAACCCAAACCATCTCAACCATTTGAGACCCATTCTAACACACACAAAAAATCGTCTTTTTTATAGGATGAAGGTGACCAAACGAGTACAGAGTCCACCTGATTGTAAGTGGTTACTGTGGCACATAGACATCTACTATGTGCCACAGTATTATTTAAATTTATTAAATAATATACACATGTGGCACATATTTTATTTATTAAAACGCCGGTGTGTATGTGTGTGCTTGTCACCCGTGAGGACTAAGATGGAATGCCTCGTTTCCAGTAAAAAGAATCTCCGATTCTCTATACTCTCCGCGCGAAACGTAGCAGCATTAAGTATTCTGTGAGAGCGTGGTCCTACCCCGGTCGAGCCGATCCATTCGTATTTCGTAGTGCAACTACAATACTAATGTAGCTGCACTATGGCTCTACCACGTACGAAAATCATCACAATTAATCGAGCCACCTTCGAGGTTTTCAGAGACTAACAATTGAGACAGCAATGGATTTATTTATATTTACTGGATGATTTTTTTTTACCGTCAGGGAAAAAAATAGGGAAAACATATTATGAAATTAATCTATCAATAAATAATACTAATTTGAAATAAACTTTCGGTACTAAAAAATAAAAACAAAAATTTTGAACTAAATAAATCAATCAATAGTAGTAGTTGTCGTTGATAGATTAATTTCATATGTTAATGTAAAAAAATGTATAATATCAGTGCCATAGGCTTCTATTCCGTTCGCCTGTTTTACATCTTATTTTTTACCAGACGGTAAAAAAAAATCATCCAGTATATATCTAAAATAATACTAATTGAAAGTCGTTTAAACTTTGCTACTGATTCGGAAAGTACCTGCGTCCTTGGGAGAACCAGCAAAAAAAACCAAGCAGTATTTATTTAAAACATTAGAATAAGTATATAATATTAATAATTTCTTATGCAATGCAAGTTTCTTCACGATGTTTCTCTTCACAGCGCAGCATAGATAAATTAGTACTTAAAATTGCAACTAACAATTTTCTTAGAGCCGATAGGGATGTAATCTAGTTTGCCTCTCATACTGTGAAATTTACTGCGAACGCTTTGGCCCCAAGCTACCACGGCTCGAATTCAAGATACAAATTAAGGTACATCTTGGGACATCGAACATATGTTTAAAGAGGTAACCTTGAGAAATACTAATAAATCTGGAATCCATTGAAGCATCCAACCCTTTGAAATTCAGCTCCATACATAAAAATCGATGCCGGTGCTTTTCTTGTGTGCAGAATTTTGTGTTATGTTAACCTGTGTAAAAACCTGCCTATATTGCCATGTCATTTATCACGTTTCCAAAATGGATTACTCAACTTTAAACGATGATCGAAAACGATAGGAGTAATCACTAAATTTTAAATGCTGTCTCTAAACTAAACAAATAAAAAATCTCCATGAGTGTATAAAAATCTACTAGCGCCACAGCGGGTTCCCATACGAAGCTATTCATGGGACTTTCAAACCTTTGTATTAAATAACCTCTTTTTTTTGTTTATGCAAGTCAAATTCGATTAATTTTGTGTCAAGCTTAGCCTGGCGTGAACGAAATATAACCATACCAACATGTATCGGAAGCTATAAAATCTTTTTAGCATATCCCACAGTCACTCGCTCGCTTCAGACGCCCTCAGGGAGAAATAGAAAAGAATCTTGTTACACCGCTACCACACGACAAACGCCATGAGTATTCATCCACATACATTTTTTTACTATAATTGTTGTCCTTTTTATTTATAACAAAACTACAGGATTGGATTATTATTATCCATTTTTTCTTTCTTGGTTAACTTATGTGTGGAACTAGGTTTATGCTAGAAGCTATACCATGCAATGATCAGGTGATTTCAACCCCTCATCTACATAGGACTTACGTACACGGTTATTTTCCAGAGAGTAGCCAAATTTTAAACTTTTTTTTAATTTAAATTTTCTAATATATAAATAACGATGTACCGTTTTTGCAGCTTTTGAAAAAAACGAATAAAAAAGGGCTCTACTTTTATTTGATATTATCCCAAATTGAATGTGATTTATGAGATGGACCCTTACGAATGTGTTGCGTGCGCACTAAAATCATTTACATTCATTTTGAATTAAAAAGATAAAAAGGAAAGAATGTTTGGATTTTTTTAATTAATTTTACTTCGCCATTTACCTATATTACTTATTGTGAACCGTCTCTGCAAATTTAGCCGGTTATTGCAAAATAACCCTGTATAGTACACAACAACTGTGCCCACTAATATAAAGAATTATACATTCACTGTCCGCACATTCAATAAAAGCTATTGTGAATAGGAGTGACCACATAATATATGGTTAAAGGATCCAGGATTATTGTAAATAAAAACTCGACATCATTACATAGATGGTTATTTATTATAAAATATGTATGACACATTCTTTTAAACTGTGTTTTACAGTTAATTGAGACGCACATAGCAAAATTGAATACCAACTGAACCTCCATTGCCTGTCTTTTCTTAAGTTTGGCTATATCATAACAATAAACGTATTATTAAAAATGGTTTAGCGAATTTATAACTATCATGATTACAACCCGTGGGTCTCTACCGAACGTAGTTTAAGCCACGATCAAAAGCTACTTTCAAACATCGAATTAATAGATGTTTTGGACCATATTAAGAGGCAGACCAGTAAAAAATTTCCAATTGGGTTAGTAAAAATTTTGATCATCTTTTGATATGTATCAATAACTGAGGATTTAGGGAACAGTATAGTGCCACGGTTAACACACGTTAACTAATGTACACTATTCTCTCATCGTCCACATCTGACGGAATGTAATTATTTAGAAGTTTGGAGGCAGTAAAAACACTGAATGGGTATTATTACATGATTTTCGTTTCATAACAATATTAGTACGTAACTCAATGGAGCACTGGGTTGCGGCGCTGTGGGGCCCAGGTTTAAATCTCTCACGTAACAAGTGTTTGTATACTCACAAATATTTTTTTCTGATTGGGATGTTGCTCCATGTGAAATTAATGTAAGTAAAGCGTCTCCAAGAGAAAAGATTTATTTGAAGCATTAAAATTTAATATAAAAAATATTACGTAGAGTTAATTGGGTAGCCGACATCATTTTTAATACATTAAGTTGTTTTTCTGTTTGAAGTAAAAGAAATAGAAATGTTTTTTTTTTAATATACAAATAGACACGACTAAAAGAAACTATGACATTTACTGTCAAATCAAAACATCCGTACATTTTTAATGGTAGTTTCGTTTTAAAGTTGACTTTAGTGTAAATAATACAATTGATCTATCCGTTAAAAATATTAAAATGAATGGCATTATTCTACTCATAAAAGGTAAACGAACTGTTTAGAATTAATAAAAGACGGAAAAGGACATTTCAAATATTTTCTATAGCGAAAAAGAAAATTAAAGTATATTATTATTTCATCGAATCAGGAATGCCATCAAATAAAATATCATACACAATAAAATGTTACATTATACAGTAAAAGGTACATTGGACGTTATTTTAAAGCTGGCAATGAGGCTTCAGTTGGCTAAGCGTACATTGATTCTACTTTAGTAAGTTTGGGAACCTACAAAAAACAATTTTCAACGCAATCAAAACTTAAAACCGTTTTTTTTTTTTAGGAATCACTGAAATCACCATAATGTGTACGTCACCAAATAAAATGGCACAAAATTCCAACAAAGAAAAACAGAAAACATGAAATCAATTATTGTGCGATTAAAAAAAATAAAAATTATATTGCATAGAGTAACAAAGATATGGCTTTCAAAACTCTTTCATATAAAAAATAATCTCAAATAAATAAATTACCAAAAAGATAAATGAATGAATGTACAATATTTACATCAATTATTTATAGGGAAATTGCATTTTAAAAATAATTTGAAATCACGGAAATCGAAAATTTGTTCTCGTTATATTATAAGATCTATGAAAAGCGAGAGACAATAGAAAAATAAAAACTAAAACAGTCTGTCTTTTTCGTATCATAGTAAAATACAAAAAATCCCCGCGGTTTATTCCCTTGTTGGACATGGTGTATTCATCTCTTTCCCACACTATCTTCATTTATATTAGAATTGAGTGTACGAAAGAGATAAACTTAATAATGACGAATATCGTATCGATAAAAACTTACGTTAATACACCTTAATCACTAAATGCTTAATGGCGACATCTAGTATATTAAATATAATACTTATAGATAGTTACATCGATTTCACTTCTCGATTATCCGACACGAATTCATCGTAATTCCTATATATACTCACGAAAGCTGCGCCATTGAGATACATCGTACACAAAATAAATAAATGATTTAATATGCAGAAATATTGCACTACCTGCCGCAATATACATAAATTATGACACTTGGGTCAACAATAGTAATAAGGAATATAGATACAAGTGTTTCCGAGCTTCCTCCAACGATGTTTGACGAAAGTAAAACCCTTATATTGGAAAAGTAATATAATATTCGCGAACCAAAACGTCCTACAATTGTTTTACCTATAAATACTTATATACCAAATAGGCCATTCGCTGCACAATATTGATCGTATGCGATCAATCCCCTCCCTAGACATCCCTTGTTATTTGAATAATTGCAAAATCGTTCTTTAGTATTAAAATAAAAATAAGGCTAAAATCATGAGACTCCTAAATTTGCGAATAATACCAATTATATTAAAATATCAATATGATGAATCCTTCCGATATTAAAAATAAAAAAAATTCTGAAAGAATAAAATTTAGATACATAAGCCGGGTAAGAGGTAACG
>DWHP01001929.1:0-15170 GCA_018247895.1 Parnassius honrathi | reverse complement strand
AATTCCATTTTCTCAACGACTAAACAAGTTTGACAAAACCTTGTAACAAGACCGAGAATCTTTTTTAAATAAATAAATGGTATTCGAATTTTAAAACCAAGGAGTTTTCAATTAAAAAGATTTTAATATGACTGGAACGGTGGAAATATTCTATTCCCGATACTTTTAATGCAGCCTATATACAATTGATGTCACTGGCAATGTCAATTCCACTAATTATACCCAAATTTAAGCTATTAAATTTATATAAATAGAATATAAGAACTGCAAAGTTTGTACACAACCATAATAAGTAATGTGAGTTTCAGGCGGTTATAATAATATACAAGGTTATCCATAGAGTGTTAGTAATACAAAAACTTAAAAAATTATGTTAGTAATGTACATAACTATACAGAAACAAACTATAATTAACTGTCCTTCCTATATCCAATGCCTCCAGATAGGACTCTCAATATGTTCAGCAATAACCCTTAGGTTAGGAATGCCAGATAAGAAGACCACAATATCTGGGCAAATTTAGAAAATGTCGGGATTTTGGAGTCGTCGTCGGAAGAAATAATTATTAAAAAAATGTAAAATAAAAAGTTTTTAATCAATAGGCTACAGAAAGACAACATTGTTGACACATAACAAATTTAAGAACACTTAATTTTTAGGTTGCCACGTTTCTTTGGTATTGGACTTTACTGAGTCCACTCATTTGGATCCTTTAGTTATATTCAGAAAAGATTTAAAATTCAAGTAACAATTTACTTCGAAGTCTAGTCTAATTCTAACTTAGATTTTATTAAATCGAATGTAGATTTTTGTCTGGAGGTTTTGAGTTTTGTCGAGAGTCTGGAGATCATTTAAAATGTCGGGAGAATCCAGACGTATCCCGACCATCTGGCAACCCTACCTCAGGAAGCTCACTCTGCGCACCAGCCATAGTGCTTTTTTTCTAATTATGCCATAATAGCTACACAGATCAGTAAATTATATTGTGTAATGATAATGAGTTATATTGTACGGTTTATGGATAAAAGTTTGTGCCAGTACTTGTGTGATACTACACATATATGACATAAATTTGAGTGGCATTCCATTAAATGTATAAAAAGAGTCTGAGGAATAAATATTTTAAGGAATGTGGAATCCGTCAATACCTTCTAGAGCAGAGAGAGGCCAGAGCTCAGCAATTGGACCTATTTAGGTTGTAATTTTTTTTTATTATGTGCGAACAGCTATGCAGGTCTAGGAAAAGAGACCAGTATCACTGCGACCTAAAATATCTATTGTGATCACTGCCATGGCTATAGTTCACTGCTAAGCCCTATGTCTTCAATGAATACGAGTTGCTTAGCCGTGAGCAATTTCAATTTTACTGGGCGGAGTAGGTTGTAACTTTACTTTTTTAGTTATACACGAGTATCAGTGAAGACATGTGTGCGTTTCAAGCTAAAATTAACTAAATTAACTTCGCAACGAGTCATTTCCTTCACACGGTACCGATATAATGTCATGTGATACGACTATCTGTCTGTTATAAAGATTGTCGTGGGCTGGTGAAATTGATATCTTCAGGGCGTCGAACCGTGAACTAGATCGAAAAAACGGTTTTGAATCGTTGTGATTATGCCACAATGTACCAAAGCCTATATCAAATTAATCGTTCACACCGCAACCATGTGTTTGCAATTACAATCAAACAAAATAAGATCTAATATTTTGTTGGGACAGTTAAATGACCGATGCTATTCAAAGGATGCTGTGTGAAGAAATATACATGGCTTGTCCTTATTAAATGCCGTTATTTTACTGCTTGACATGTGGTGGCATGGTGAGAGACACATCGCCACATTTCGTCACGTAGAATAAGGGTGATAAACAAACGCACAGTCCGCCTGATGGTAAGTTGATGCTGTAGCCCATAGACATCTACATCTATCCTCAAGAATCAAAATGCAGACCCGTTGTCAATCTTGACTTGAGCTAAGATGCAAAGCTTTGTTTCCAGTAAAAAGAATCTCCGGTTGTATACACTCTCTATATGAAATACAGCAGTGTATTTTGTGAGAGCATGGGCCTTCCCTGGTCAAGCTGACCCATTCAGGATACAGCTATGATATAGCTCCATTATGACTCTATTACGTACAAGGGTATAGGAAGTGACTATGGAAAATATCAGGAAGTTCTTATCACTTACGGTTGAGGACGGAATAACCTCGTTTACGTCAGACGTAAAGTTTTTTCGTGGTAGAGCCATGTTGAAACTATCGCTCGAATTTAGGGAAAAGTAAAGTAAAAGTAAATTGAAAGTATTCTTTTATAGGATAAGGGTGACAAACGAGCACACAGTGGTCCACCTGGTGGTAAGTAGATGCTGTGGCCCATAGATATCTACATTCGATTAAGAATCAGAATGCAGATGCGTTGTCACCCCTGAGGAGTAAGATGGAATGCCTCAATCCCAGTAAAACTGCTCTCCGGTTTCTACACTCACCATACGAAACACAGCAGAATTAAGCTGCTATTTTAGGCTGGTATTATGTGAGAGCGTGGTCCTTCCCCGGTCGAGCCCACCCATTCGTGCTACAACCACAATATAGCTACAGCGTGGCTTTATCATGTAGAAAAAAGTAAAAGTAGTTAAATTCAATATCACATTTCCGAGCGGCAGTTCAACTGCTGTTTTATTTCACCGGTGTCTAATCTATAAGTAGGGAATTGAAGAAGATGTACAGTCCACTAAGTTCATGTCTGACATCTAGACCGGGACCATCCACTGGACCCGTAATCTCAGTCGTCAACCACTTTCTTTTGAGAGAGTGGTTATGTGTTTCAGAGTTAAACGTCTCTTGAAGTGGTTACGCCCACCGCGTTGCTTTCCGAACCCAACGAGGTGTGGCATAGGAAGTGGACCAGTACTTGGTAGAACACTGTTGGGGTGTGACATGAAGAAGCAAGACCATCTGTTTCAGTTGATTGAAGTTGGATTGGTGGAGTTAGTTCAATTGGAAGAAGTTGCAGCTCGAATGGGGGGTCGGCTCGACCGAGGAAGGACCTGGTACTTGGTTCGTCCGTGGACTCACCAAAAACCAGCGCAAAATAGCAGCTTAATGCTGCTGTGTTTTGTATGGTAGGTGTCGGACCGGAGACCCTTTTTTACTGGAAACAAGGCATTCCATCTCAGTCCTCCGGGGTGGGAATGCATCTGCATTTTGATTTTTAATCGAGAGTAAATGTAGGTATCTACGGGCCACAGCATCCACTTATCATCAGGTGGCGTGTGTGTTCGTTAGTCACCCTTATTATATGAAAAGTCATCGACTTCTTGCATGTCTTACCGAACGAAAAAGGGATACTAAAAAGCGACAAACGTAGATATTAAACAGTGTTTGTTATTATTTAAGGATTAAGGACGAAATTTGTTGATCAGGAAATGTTTAAGTACTTACGATGATGAAATTGAAAACCTGAAGTTAATGAATTATATGTAGGATAAAATGTTTTTTAAAGGATAGGGTGACAAAAAGCCGATGGTCTACCTGACGGTAAGTGGTATTGCAGTGGCACATAGACATCTCCATCTACCCTTGATTAGAAATCAAAATGTGGATGCGTTGTCACCCGTTAAGACTAAGATGGAATGCCTCGTTTTCCGTAAAAAGGGTCTTCGGTTCTCTACATTCATCATACGAAATAAAGCGGCATTAGGATACTATTTTACACTGGTATTTTGTGACAGCGTGGTCCTTCTCCGGTCGAGCCGACCCATTCGTGCTACAACTATACTAATAATATAACTGCAGCATGGCTCTACCACGTATAAAATGTAGAATATTTTTTAAATTTGGTAACATTATTATAATAAATACACCCTCAATTACCCCACTCCTAATACTCTGCATTCGTCTCATTCTAGCGAAGTTTAATTTTGTGAACGTTTCACTTCTACCGCGTCTGAAACTGCACACACATTTTTAATAATTACTAAGCGATAAACAAGTGCTCAATATTCTCATTATAAACTCTGTCTTTGTCAAGCCCCCGAGCTTCAGGCAAGGTAGACTCAGACACTTGAACTTATGCAAGCAGCACGAATATTATCCCGCGAAAATCTATTAGATTTAAGATACGTAAGAAAGTTAATTTGCTTAGATCTGGATGCGAAAGTGGAAATGATATTTATCTAGCTCCTTAAACAAGCTTTTTATGTGGTAGCTTACTAGTTCTTTATTACTGCAGCGCGTGTGAGATTACTCAACCGTGGAAAGACCACGTTCTCACAGGATATCAGAGTATATTGACAGCATAATGCTTTACGTCACGTATAGTGAGTGACAAGTCCGCCAGGATTTTTTACCAGTAACGAAGTATCCCGAGCCTAAAAATCCTCAAGGGTTATTTGAGACTTTTGTTATAAAATGGGGGTAACAAACGAGCACACAGTCCTCCTGATGGTTAGTGGATGCTGTGGCCCATAGACATTTACATATATCCTCAATTAAAAATCAAAATGCAGACGCGTTGTCACCCCTGAAGACTAAGGTATAACGTCTCGTTAGCATAAAAAGGGTCTTCAGTTCTCTACACTCACCATACGAAACATAGCATTAAGCTGCTACTTCACGCTGGTATTCTGCGAGAGCGTGGTCCCGGTCAAGCCGATCTACTCGTGCTACAGCTATAACATAGCTGCAGCGTGGTTCTACCGCGCTGAAAAAGAAAAAAACTATTTATTTGATACACACAATCAAATCTAAGAAATAAATAAACATAAGAGGCAAATATATACATGCATCAGTCGTAGACTGCTCACGCATTAAAACTTTGCTTTTATATTTTTACAGTTTTTGTAACTGCCTCTTTGGTTTAGTGACTATAAATGCAAATGCTGAACGTGACATTGAGCCTCTGTCTTGATCACAAGGGGGGTCAAAATACATTATGCTATTGATTGATTTGTCGAGAAATTCTCAATTCCTGCACGGAGTCAGGAAATTTACGGTGTTTTACGCCAGTACCAATGTGCCTCGGGAAGTACGTAAATCTGTACAAGGAACGTACACTTGTGCACTATACAACCCAGTCCTGCGCAGGCCCTCCGCAGCAACTGGTCGCCGTGAAAGAAATGCGGTCCGAAGGAAAGTGCTTAGTTAATGAATTTATCAAAGTAATTCGACATATGTGCTCGATTGATGGACAGTCCCCACTATCCACTATGGCTTTCAGAACATCTGTCAAGAAATTTTTATTAGCTGACCGGAGTAAGGAACTTTGTGGTGTTTCACCCACGTGCCTCGGAAAGCACGTAAAACGGTTAAACCTACGCATGATCCCGCTCCGCTCGTATCAAACAACCGCCCCATGAGACTATGGGAGTGAAGGAATAATAGAGTGCATCAGTCATCATCCAAAATCATTATACAAAATTTGACCTGCTCAAAGTTTAAAAACTTTATTAAAGTAAAGTGTTATAAAAAGGATCTCAATCTTATTAAGGAATTCATAGATGATAATAAATCCCGTGAATGAGGCTACCAAGCTGTTTCTAATTTGTTTTGTGTAGTTTAATTTTGTTACAAACATAATTGTAAGCTGTATTTTTTATGTCCCTGGAAGGTTTATTGCTGTTTTATTTCTAGAATCAGTGGTAATTAAAAAAAAGAGTGACTAAAAAATTATGATGTCAATATAAAATAAAAAGTATCTGATTCAGTTTCTGCGCACATACTCGTGCACTATGATTCCGTTCTGTACGGATATCTGACCACCGTGACCGAATTCCAGTCGGATAGGTGATTTTTTGTGTGTGTAGTATATTGAAGTTTTTAAAGGATTAAAAATAATAATACAATATCTCCTTATACCATAACCGAATCGTCCAACCTTACCTTGAGAGTCAATAGGACCTAGATAACTACTGTCTAGGACTCCGCCTAGGTGGTTGCCATTTTCTTGTCTACTTCTGCCGTCAAGTACTGCTCCGTGCACTGCCGTGTGCTAGTCTGAAGGGTTATAAGAACGAATATAATTACATGCTGTAAAGCATTGCATTTTAGTCCTTAGAAGTGACGATACAGCAGCAGTCTTTTTTACATTTTGATTGGATGCAGATGTCAGTAAAAACTGTCAAGGCGAGTGTGAGTTAGTATATCACTTCAATAAAAAAAATTAAAACCCGCCCAACCCGTTGATAAATGTGTGAAATATGAAACATAAACATAAGATTTTTCTTTTAGAAGACTCACCAAACAACTGACAGTAAGTTACAATACCGGCCGTAATCGTTGCAAACTTAAGAGATACCATCGAGAGCTAAACCTCGCTTAACATATATAGAGTTACGAATTCTTGCGAAACCCATTGTTGGCGAAATGGGATCCCCGTGTTCTAGACAAAGCGAGTTGGACTAGGTGAACTGTTCGTTTTGTAAAAAAGCACACTTGAGCTATTCAAACATATTTTGATTCTAACCACTCGATGAGTTTTTACTTTTATTTGTCGACATCCCACGCACGCGAATCTTTGGATATGGCCATGTGACGTTTATTTTCAAAATAGCGCTCCGCCCTAGCTTCGCACGGATAATTCCTGGATCTCAACAACAGCACATATAACCGGGTTCAATGATGAATTTAAACTATCCGTGCAATTGATACGTTGTAGAGCCATTTGTAGCACACATGAGTCGGCCAGACCGGGGAAGGACCACGCTCTTACAGAATACCAGTGTAAAATAGCAGCTTGACACTGCTATATTTCGTATGGTGAAAATTGGAGACCTTTTTTGCTGGAAACGAGGCATTTCATCTTTGTCGTCACGGGTGACAGCGCATTTGCGTTTTGATTCGTATTGAGGATAGATGTAGATGTCTATAGGCCACAGCAACCACTTACCATCAGGCGGGCTGTGTGCTCGTTTGTAACCCTATTATATTAAAAAAATCTAGAGAACCACGCAAATACACAAAATTTTTTTGTCAATATCAGTAGAGACAGTTTCGTGTTTTTGCGAGGCTAACGGAGAGCAATTGATTTTCTTATGTTATAGAGACTGGCAGAGATAGAAGAAAATACCTATGTACAATATTTGCTTTTTACTAAGCTAAAATAAAAATACGAAAACAAAATTAAAGGCACCTTTTTTAACTTTAACTTTTTATTTTATTTTCTTTAAAACGTTACCTAGGATTTCTCCTGTATCCTGGTTAACATGTGGGAATGGGTCTTCAAAACAAGCGTCTTCTAACTCAATCTCCTTATATTTTCACTATACAATATTATGTTGAAACAATAGACTCAGTGACACTCGTCTTACGTATTTACCTCCGTTCTCCTAATACATCGAGCATAGTAAAGTTTTATACCAAAGAGTTAAATTATACGCTGTCTTATTTGTCTATAATAGTTTGTGCCTCGCTCTCCCTTATGTTTGCTCGCTCATACAGTACTTATCATCAACATAACATTCCCTTTCTTTCATCATCTCATATTCCGGTCCTACATACATAAATTTCACGAGGCCAAACATCCAGACCCGGAACAATTATTTGTAGGCCAACACAAATACTTGTTCCGTGCGGGATTCGAACCCGCGACCCTTAGTGCTGCAACACATTTCTAAGCCATTGCGACACGGAGCCGTCAACTTCACTTCACTTTAGCGTCCGAATATCAACTTGGTTTGTTTAACCACTCCCCTGGCGTAGAGAAATCTCCTGGCAGGAGGACTGTGAGCAACAGCTACAAAGGTGAACCTGCGTGTACCTACCTTCCGAACAGCGCCCGTAACAGCGGCAGATAAAAGGTTTACCTTCAGCTTATGCAGCAGGTAATTAGGCAGCACAGCAATAATAATAATATCCTTCAGATCGAATTTCAACAATGGTGGTCATTCTCTTCGGGAACGATCTATCTGCGTACAGGTGCACTCTTTATTCCCTCACTCTCGTAGTCCGATCGAACGGCGATACCAGAGAGAGCAGTCACAGGCCAACGGCTTTGCCTGTTTTCGGAGGGAAGGGGGTGAAACACCACGAACTTTCTGATTACTAAGATTTCTTGATAGGAAATCCCAATTACTGATTTTGGTGCTTGGTCCGGGATTCGAACGCGGAACCACAGGCTCAGCAGTCGAACTTACGACCACAAGACAAACGAGGCAATCAAATATCAAAATAGCAACACAAAAACTATGTTTATTTGGTGTGAAAACTAAAAAACTCATGGTCACCATATGGTAAGATCGCGCGCGCAGTGAAAGTGACCTGCAACTCAATGGTGACCTTTCGCTGTTCTTAGCATTAGGACTTATGTGGAATCTAGGCTGTAACCAATGGAAACTAACATTACACCACTTAACTAGCAGCTTTTGTCATAAAATTGACAGGTTTACCGTTATCGTAACAGCCAACGTGTAACATAGGCCCCTCCCTTAGATTGCATCATGGGGGGGATATTTTCCGTAGTTCCCACGCTTGGTAGGTGTACTAGCATGCGCAGTATTTTGTTGTTTATGTTGTCATAAGGGAGACGTATCTCCTGTTTATTTCCATGTGTTGCCACTAGCGACATCTGTGGAATGAGGGGTAGTGAATATTCTATACACCACCACTTTACAGCTCTCAATTTTAAGGTTGCTTTCAAGGGTAACAGCTAACAGGAGTATGTAATGATACATTTACTATTTCCTTTTATTTTGTCACTTACTTAAGCAACCATTTTTATTTTCGAATTAATTTCGTACGACATAATAAAGATACAAAATTATTATGACAAATTTTCTGTTTAAGATACAATCTCTTTCACGTGTGACAATGATCAACTGGCATGAAACATATTGTATTTTTGCTCTTAATATATATTATGGACATGTTTACGAATTACGTCATGCTTAATTTATTTTAATTAATATTTAAAATTATTTGTCAACTTTAATATATTTATTATTTTAACCAGGGTCGGATTAACGTAAGATCACATTTGGCATAAAGGTTTCAAGATCTTAAAATAAAACATTATTACGTTAGTTAAAGAATATGGACGAGCACACAGTTCATCTGAAGGTAAATGAATGCTGTGACCCATAGACATCTACATCTGTTTTCAATGAAGAAACTAAATTGTCTCTTATGAGAACGATGATGGAATGCCCAGTTTTTAAATAAAATAATATATAAAGGTCTCCGGTTTTCTACACTCACCATTCGAAACACAGCAGCAGTAAGCTGCTATTTTTCACTGGTATTCTGTGATAGCGTTCTCATTCCCCAGTCGGGGCGAATCATTCGTGGTGCAATCATAACATAATTGCAGTATGACTCTGCCTAAACATAATATAAGATGTTGGAAAAAGGGAGAATGACCCGACACTCTCATGACTTAATCTTACTTCGCGTTAAAACGCGTAGAAATGGCAAGAAGTACTAAAGCGTTTTGCCATTTTTAGCAAAAAATGCAGTCGGACAGAATTCGAGAATGTTCCACATAAGTTTGACATCTCTGACTCTCTGTCTATTAATTGGTCAGAATTTATGAAGATAGCGTGTAAACATACATACAAAACACAAACAGTGGAATTATATACATCTTCTCTGACATCTTTCCTTTTTAAATCGACTAAAATATAGAAATATTGACGAAAACAAAGAGTAGTCGTATTGCTACATATCTAGATCTTCCAGACAACCTAAAATGGTAGTAGTATCCAGTAGGTTTAGATTTACTAAGGCCCTCAGGTACTACGACTCGCATCACACATCTAAACGGGAAGTCAATAATAACTAGAGATGGGCCGAATATTCGTTTCATATTCGATGTTCGGCATACTCGGCAGATTTACCGAGACAGAATATTCGGTTATATCACCGAACATTCGTTGAACTGGTAAGGTCCACTGCATTAATATGTAAGAATTGAGTAATGCCATGTCTTTCATAATTTTTCTGTTGAAGGTATACTTTATTTATGGGGTAATATTAAAGTAAATTATTAATTTATGGATTGTAGAGCGTTATGTTTTTGAGGCACTGTAGATTTATTTTTAATTATAGCAAATAGAAAGCTTGATATTTTTTTTAAATAAGTCCAAATATTAGATCTCCTGCCTCTCATTTTTATCATATAATTATCAAATTTCACTAACAATAACACAACAAAATACTTTTCTTGTATAAATACGATGCAATAAGATGTCAGGTAAGGTAACAAGTTTCGACATAAATTGGTTAGGTACCTAGGTGATCCTGGATAATGTTCGGCCGAATATTCTGTTCGAGTAAAGTTTTACCGAACTTTCGGACGAATATTCGTATTCGGTGAAATCCATATTTAGCCCATCTTTAATAATAACATGAAATTTTTTAGACGTGGTAGAGCCACGCTGGAGCTTTATTATGACCATATAACGAATCGAGCGGCTCTGCCGAGACTGGAACACCCTCTCAGAGAATACCAGTGCGAAATAGCAGCTAAATACTAGTGTGTTTCAAATAGTGAGTGTAGAGAACCGGAGAACTTTTTTACTCGAAACGAGGCATTCCATCTCAGTTCTCAGGGGTGATAACGCTCCTCGGCTACCTCGGTATTCTATCTTAGTCTCGAGCACTTACCATCAGGTGGACTGTATACTCGTTTTTCTGTAAATAATAAATAAATACAATGTTTACAAAACTGAATAATTGAAACATATTCTTAACAGCAAATCTAAACTATTAAGACCCGTCATACGAGTCATGAGCGACATAAAATAAGGGCATCGGTGGAACCGGGCGGCCTGACCAAATAGGGGGGACCTTGCTGGAAGGCCGCGTGAAGTATGCGGCTGAGTACGTAGTAAGTAAGGGTCAAGTGGAAATGTTTTTGTACTCGATTATTTTTACCGGATTATAATTTGGTTTGTTGATCAATAACTGATTACTAAATTTTTTTATGTAGTAGAGTCACGCTGCAGACATATTATGGATGTAGCACGAAGAGGTCGACACGACCCGGGAAAGACCACGCTCTCACAGAGTACCAGCGTAAAATAGCACCTTAATATTGCTGTACCTCATATGGTGAGTGTAGAGAACCGAAGACCCTTTTATACTGGAAACGAGGCATTCCATTTCAATTCTCAGGGGTGATAACGCATCTGCGTTTTGATCCTTAACCGAGGATAAATGTAGATGTCTATGGACTACAGCTTCCAATTACCGTCAGACGGGCTGTGTGCTCGCTTGTCACCCTTATTCTATAAAAAAAGGTTTTTAATGGCAGTAGGGATGTTAAAGGATAAGTGTTACTACTCTTGACATTACCTCATGATGTCGTCCAGTGGATGTCATAAGAGACAACAAACTGCGGTTACGTGGTAGAGCTATTTTATAGTTATATTATAGTTGTAGCTCAACTGGAGAAGGAACACGCTCTCACAGAATACCATCCTAAAATAGCAGCTTAATGAAGCAATACTTCGTATGGTAAGAATAGAGAACCGGAGACCCTTTCTACTGGAAATGAGGCATTCCATCTGAGAACGCAGGGGTAACAAAGCAACTGCCTTTGATTCTTAACTGAGGATAGATGTAAATGTCTATGAGGCAAAGTATCCACTTATATTCAGGTGTTCATTTCTCAACCTGATACTACTATACTACTTGACGGGGAATCCCTAAGTAAGTTTATTTAGGCTTTGTTTGCACACCAAATACAAAAAGGCGAACTAAATAAGGGTGCAAAGTTCAAACATATACGTTAAAAATATCTATGTCTACAAAATAAATGCTTAATAACTACAACTACATAGGTACTAAGATACATATTATAAATATAATTACACAAAGATATACTGCGTTATTTTTCAAAAAGTAGCCAAATGTTTAACTTCATTTCAAATATATAAATAATGATATACCGTTATTGTAGTTTTTGTAAATATGACTCGTATCGTATTATACGAGTAAATAAAGTTTTTCTTGGCGGTAGGTGAAGAAAAAGTGTACACGTTCTTACGTTTTCAAAAATATATTTTAAAGTAATTAATACATTAAAGTACATTATTTGTATATTTATTTGGTGCAAAAATACATCATTAATTAGTACTTACATGTTTATGCATGTAAACTGATTTAAATTCACCACCTGCCAGCACATCACACTTTGAATAATTTTTACAACAGAATGTCTCAACTAGAAGAAATAAGAACTGCTCAAAATACTCTAGAGGAATGCTTTTCTAAAAGGATGGCTGAGTTGGAAGCACAGCTGCATACTGGGGGACCCGCTAAAGACACTGTTGCAAAGGTGGCGGAAGAATTCCGGACTTTCCGCGAGCTCATGTACTCAATGCTTGGGATGCTTCGCAAGCAGATTATTGAGTGCTCTCGTATGGTAGATGTCATCGAAACCAGGCATCGTCGTAAGGCTCTCATTTTCCTCGGTGTTATTGAAGAAGAGAAGGAAGATTGTAAAGCCACTGTGGTGAGCATTTTTCGCAAGATGCAGTTAACAGACATTACAGCCTCTAGCATCAGAGTTTGTCACAGGATTGGAGCAGCCAGTAAAAACCATCAACGACCAATCTTGGTACGGTTTGTTGACATTGACTCTAGAACATCGGTGTGGAGGTCAAAGTCCAAGCTTAAAGGTTCATCGATTGCAGTTAAAGAATTCTTGACAAAGACCCGTCAAGCTGTTCATGCTAAAGCCCGGCAGCATTTTGGTATGCGAGATTGCTGGACTCAGGACGGTGTAATTGTGGTGAAAGCTGCTGATGGATCCCGGCATAAGATCACTTCCCTAGACGAGCTGAACTCCTTAAAGCAGAAATACCCCAAATCAGCAGCTGAATCCTTGGTCGAGGGCAAGACCGCAGTTGTGGGATCAACGAACTCTCTTTCAAAACTTCGTAAGTGACGACAATTGAAGTTTGTAGTTTCGTGTGTTAACTTTTCATTACTTTAATACAAAAGTTCTCATTTTTTTTACATTTTTTTTAGGTAAAATGTGTACAATTTTATTTTGCTTTATTCTAGTATAGGTACGCAACTCCAAAATGGTTTGTAAGTAGTACTAAGTGTTGTATTTTTTTTCTTTCTAAACTAATTATATCCTCCTTTCTTGTTTTTGTAACATGGATATCGTATTTATAATTACTAAGATAATATTCGCTATTTACTCTCTCGAACTACAATGTAAACAAGCTTGCATGAATAATTGTCAGTTGTCATTTCTATTCTAGTGTAATGCCAATTTGACGTTTGACAACTTAAGGGTAATATTTTCGAATTTCGGTAACCTGTCACGTAGTGTTATAGTTTATAGTCTATACACGTTGTGTACCGATTAACTCTATGAAATAATTTTTGTCTGTGTTTTTTTTTTCATTTCTATCTGTTGTAATACTCAATTCGATACTTATGTGTTTAACGTACATATGATTCGTGTTTTACATTATCTTTTTAATTCATTTTGCTTATTATTTGATAAGTTAGTAATTTAAGGTGCGTATGTTAGCTGGCGGGTGGTGCAGAGATGACAGTACGCCTTGGTTTACAAGCTAAGTTAGGTACGTTATAATAATAATTTAATTAGTTTTATATATTTTATATCATATACTATATATATAAAAATCTATATTTATTTTTATGAACGCTGATGATGATTCTTTTTTTTCTGCCAACGAAACTGCTACATCTATTGATGATAGTTTTTGTTCCATAACTGATACGCTGGGTGATTTTCTACGACATACATTTGACCAGTCTAGCTCTTCGCTAAATGTGTGTCATATCAATGCACAAAGTGTACCCAGCCACTACAGTGATCTCATTGAAGCCTTTACAAACGTGAACGTTCATGCCATCCTGATTTCGGAGAGCTGGTTGAAGCCCCATCTTCTTTCAACCACTTACCCCCTCTCTGGTTTCACTTTGATACGTAACGATCGGGTTGATAAGAGAGGGGGTGGTGTTGCTATATACCTCCGCAGTGACTTATCTTATAAACTTCTAGCTTCCTCCGCGCCCTTTTACTCCGCATCTGCTGAATTTCTTTTTCTTGAAGTATGTGTGAAGGGAGCTAAAACCGTTCTTGGTGTTGTATATTGTCCCCCCTCTGTTGATTACTTCTCCAGTCTCGAAACGACTCTGGAATCTTTAGGGTCAGAATACTCACATCACATCATCATGGGTGACTTTAATACAAATCTCCTGGCTTCGCACTCATCCCGTTCCTATAAGTTCCTTCAAATAATCGAGTCGGTTGGCCTTCATGTTCTACCTCTACAAGCCACTCACCACAATGCGGACGGGGAGGACACGTGGCTCGATTTAATGCTCACCTCAAACCCCACCCTTGTCTCTACTCATGGTCAACATTATGCGTCTGGTTTCTCCCATCATGATCTCATTTTCCTTTCCTATATCCTGAAACCTCCTAAACCCTCACCTAAAATCCTGCACTTGCGTTGTTTTGGCCGTATGGATGTAGAGAAGCTGTGTCAGGATGCTTCTAAAATTAACTGGGACATAGTGACAGCCGCTCCCACGGTAGACGAAAAGGTTAGCGCATTTAATAACATATTAATTAATCTATATAATATGCATGCTCCTATTAAAAAAGTAAAGCTAAAGCGGCTGCCAGCACCTTGGATGACAACAGAGATCCGCGTTGTGATGAGGCGTAGAGACCGAGCCTTTCAGAAATATAGAAAAGTGCGGTGTGAGGAAAATTGGTCCATTTTTAAAACTGCAAGAAATCGGTGTAACCAGATGATACGCAACGCAAAACGCCGATATATTCTTAACAACATCATATCCTCTTCCCCCGCAGATATCTGGAAGTTCCTTGGAACCATGGGTATTGGTAAGAAGTCCCATTCTGAGTTTCAGAGGACAATTGGTTTGGATGATATCAATCAACACTTCTCTTCACATACACCTCTGGATCACCAAACCAAGTGTCAAACTGTTAATCAGTTAATGGGTTTACCTCGTCCTAATATCGCTCCTTTCTGCTTCTCTCCAATAGCGACGAATGAGATCAGGAAGGTTATATTCTCCATTAAGTCTAATGCTATTGGTTGTGACAATATCAGTCGCCGTATGATTATTAATATTATAGACCATCTCCTCCCTGCTATTTCCCATATAATTAACTTCTCCCTGGATTCTGGAGTTTTTCCGTTGCTGTGGCGTAAA
>DWHP01001928.1:0-15173 GCA_018247895.1 Parnassius honrathi | reverse complement strand
TTAAATATATACGTCAAATTATCTCGCATCGATATGCAGCCCGCAGTATCTCAGTAGCCGGGGGTAATTAGGAAATAGATGTTTTCTTCAGATCTTCGCCTTCTGTGTTACGGTAGCAGCAGGGTATATATTATTTATTGCCGTTTAAGGTTGATTAGCCTGGCTGCTATAACGTACACGAGAACGTGATTTGGGCCTAGTACGCCTTGTGGTACACCAAACGAGACAGTAGTAGGTAAACTAGTGTAATCACTGATTTTAACTAACTGCTTGCAATTAAATAGATAATTCGAAATATATTTAAAGCAATCCCTCGTACGCCGATCAATCCCATCTTATAAAGAAGTAAAGGAACAGAGACAGTGTAGAAGGCCTTTGAAAAATCAAGAAAAGCACCTAAACTTTCGATTTAATATCAAGATGCTTTGTAATTGTCTCAGTTAGAATTAAAGTTGCGTCTTCAGTAGACTTACCTTTCACAAAGCCAAATTGGTTATCTTAAATAATATTATTGTGTTTGTGAAAATTTGTGAGTCCGAGATATAAATTTTTTTCAAGTATTTTGGATAACGCACTAAAGCAGATATGGGCCGGTAATTTTCTACACTGTTTCTGTCACCACTCTTATGTATATGGTGAACTAATTCCCTCCCCCTCTTTAAGATATCTAGAAAAACATTGGTTTTTAAACAAATGTTACACCTATATTTTATCGGAGGAATCAGTCTGTTTTTGGCACGTTCTACGACTAGCGCGGGTATTCCGTCGATTTCCAAAACTGAATCATTTTTCAAGTCTGTAATAATAGCTTCTATTTCGTAATACTCTGTGTCAAGCAACACCATAAATTTATGCGAGGGATTAGATTCACCACGATTTAACCACACTTTAACGATTTTAAGGGTGGCCAATCTATTATTAAGTTTTATATTGAGTTAGCATATGTTGAGCCAATTTTTGCAAAGTAATTATTAACAATATTGAGAGATTTATGTGGGTCATGAGTTAGATTTAGTAATTCACATGGAGGGGGTGAATATTGTTTAAGGTTTTGGATTTTATTTATAATACTCCAAGTGGCCTTTGGATTCCGTTTATTTTTACAGAATTCGGCTTTCTCATAAACAGTTTTAATATTTTTCAATAAATTGTTGTAAAATTTGCTTATACGAGATAAGTAAACTGTAATATTGCATTGTTTTAATCGTGCTTTGCTTTCTTGGGCAATTTGTTCCTGTGTCTTATACATTCAGGAGTTAGCCATGTCTTAATACAACGTTTACGGTGAGGAATATTTATTTTATTAGAATGAGTAATTATTGCATCAGTAATAATATTAACTAAAGCGGTAGCTGCATCATTGATATTGTATATAAAGCCAAAATCTGTATCAGATAATTGTTTTACTAGTGACGGATAATCAGTTTTGAGAGTTCTGGTTATAGATGGATGGATGGACCTTATAATTTTGCAATCTAAGTGAAACAGTATCGAAGCATGGTCAGTAATAAACGAATCCAGTATATATGTTGCAATATATCTATCTGATCTCAACATTTCTCAATATCTTAAAAGTTGGGATAAAAATATATGGTATTAATTTCTGGATATTTTGTGCTTCTGACATAGTGTCCGAACTTAATTAGGTATTGCTGTGGCCGCATTAACAAAAACAACATCTCAATTTATTCCGAAAAAAGTACCACAAATGTATCATGGCTACTAACACATGACACGCTTGGCCAATGGTTTCACAACCGCAGTTTTTTATTTATTTTTTCAAATGTCATACGGAAGATCAATCCCATTTCCTGGTTCAGTTTTCATCCGTCGCCTCTTACAACACCCACGGAATAATAATATGGGTTAACGGATATTCTCACACCGCCACTATATGACGAAAACACGTCAATTTATACTAAATCTAGGGCGACAACAAAAAGATTTCCTGATAACAACTCAAAATCTCAAAAAACTCAAAAAAATTTTATACGTCGCAGAGCCATGCTGCAGTTATATTAGTAGGTAGTATAGTTGTAGCACGAACGGGTCGGCTCGACCGGGGAAGGACCATGCTCTCACAGAATACCAGCGTATAATAGTGCTGTTTCGTATGGTTAGTGTAGAGAACCGAAAACCCTTTTTACTGGAAAAGAGGCATTCTATCTTAGTCCTCACGGGTGACAACGCATCTGCATTTGAACCGTAATCGAGAATAGATGTAGATGCCTATGGGTCACAGCAACCACCCACCATCAGGTGGACTGTGTGCTCGTTTGTCACCCCGTCCTATAAAAAATATCAAATGACTACTCAAAAAACTCAAAAATTTGTAAACATGGCGATTATAGTTAATCTCGTCTACAAAAGAAAGTTAGTACGGCGACGGGCTTTAATGGTTTCGGCACTACAATAATATATTCTAAGCAGGTAATGCTTAGAATATATTATTGTAGTGTCGCAAGCGTAGGTAGTAAACAAGACCACTGACTTGTGCATTTTCTTTACCATTCTAAAACTTTTATTGCTGGACATGGGCTTCGCTCGTTGTTGAATATGGCAAATGTAAAACTTTCGAATGAAAACCAATAATTTGTAAGGTTTTTGTTAAAATTCTCTTTGGTTATTGGATTGGATTAAATTCTAGAAATTGCAATATTATTTTTTTAATAAGTTGGAAGAGATACACGAACTTTCAGGATGGTAAGTGGCAACAGCAGTCTACGTACATCTCTAGCCAACTTCAAGAAAAGAAAACTAGATACGTGTTGTTTTCAGAGGTGGCCTTGAGATAGAACGCCTCACAGCCCACAAATATACTAACAAGTACTGCTATTTTGCAGCTAAAATAGGAATAGGTATGAGGGTGGGTGGAACCTATCCAGGTGGACTCCTAGGCTAAAAAGAAGGCCTACCACCAGTATCAGCTTAGATTCAAGTGGGTACTCCTGCGTTTGCTCATAAACTTGTGGTACTACAATGTCAAGTCAATAATAGTAGCGACAATAGAGAAAATATATGAAGTTTAATCTTAATTTATTTTTTCTTTAAAATGTTTTTGTGTGAGCACACAAAAGTGTTGATCTCGTGAGTTTCATCTCGACATTTGAATGGCTGTAAAGAATGAATGAATTATTTAATCAATAGATATCTTTAAATACTATCACTAATACACAATTACTTATTGAATATCACTGAAATGTTATGAAGCAATTAATTATTGTGTTTAACTTTTATATCGAGAACGTAGATGAGGACAAAGTAATCGCCGTAAAGGTGGTCGATAATTAAAATTTCAATGTCAAGTACGCGAGATAAATTAACAAATTAATATTTTTTGTTCTATGCGTTATTGCTGTTTTTTTTATTTAATTTTCTTCACATCCGTCCTGGACCTAGAAGATAACGTGACATGACATGCTGCACGTGTTCTTACGCATGACGTTCGATTTAATTGATTCATGTCAATGACATACAAACTACGTTCTGCCCTTGGAGTAGAAACGACTAAGGTGCCTTCGATTAGTTGACAATTCAATCAATTTTTAGTCAGTCAGGAAAGAAAAAAATGCATTGACAAAAAAAAGAAATATTTCTTATAAACGAAATAGAACAGCCTTCCACAACAGCTCCGACGCCTCTGCAGGCCGCCCTGAAATGCTGGTTAAAGTTGCTAACTTCGAGTGGGCTTGATGAGCTCACTTCGGATGTGAGCTGGTTAAATGCGTAAAAGGGGTATCCTCTCCACCTACTGCCGCAGCCGAGGTGGAATTGCGTGGGAAGAGGAGTATTGTTACTCATCACCACTCGCCCTATCCTTTGCTACTCTGATGGAACTACGCCGTTGATGCGGCGGTAGTGGGACTGGGGTGGGAGAGGAGTGATGATATTACGAGGCACCGCTATCCCTATCCTACTTAGCCTAAAACTTGGTTGACGGTGGAGCGATCGACTAGATCCGCCGCTGGAGTCTGGATAAAGTAGGTGCTTTCGAATGCCCGTTTTTCCTGATCCAATGGCCACAGCATATCGGGCTCGAGTATGTTCTTTGCACAGTAGAAGTTGAGGCCGCGGAGGAAAGTTCGGCTTGTATTCCTGGTGGGCCTTAACTAAGAATTAAAAGGGGTAGGCAATGCGTCTCATCATCATTACAGCCCTTCACAACTTCACTGCTGAACATAGGCCTCCCCCGAGAAATGTCACAAAGCACGGTCCTGAGCCACCTGCATCCATCGACTTTCTGCACGTCCTACCAGGTAGTCGCTCCATCTATTGGGGGACGCCCTACACTTCGCCTTTTCTACCACTCGAGAACCGTTTTTCTCCATTGGTTATCGGTTCTTCGAGCTATATGGCCGGCCCATTACTTTCTTCGGCTTACTAATCCGCTAGTCTATGTCGGTCACTCTGGTGTTACTGCGGATATTCTCATTCCTAAGTTTGTCACGCAGGGAAACTTCGAGCATAGCCCCCTCCATAGCTCGACTTTGAAATTCCTCATATAGCCGGTTGTGAAGCACCACGTTTAGATCCGTAGGTCATCACTGGCAAAACGCACTAGTTGCACAATCTAGATTTTTGCATGATCTTGATTGAGGTATGCCTGACGAGAAGATGTGTCGCAATCTCTCGAACGCTGCCCAACCGAGTTGAATCGGTCGATTGACATCCCGGTCAAAGTTGGATTCACCTAGTCGGACTACTTGTCCCAGGTAAACATACTTGTCAACGACTTCGAGTTTGGTGATCCCAACAGCCACCGGCACAGGTGTGGCATGTACATTACAAACGACTTTCGTCTTGTCCATGTTCGTCTTAAGACCTATCCGTTAAGAGGCACTTTTGAGGTCATTGAGCATAGTGCTTAGGTCCTCCAGCGATTATGCCATAAGGACTATATCGTCAGCAAATCGAAGGCGTGTGATGTACTCACTATTGATATTAACACCGTATCCTTTTAGTCCAATAGCTTGAAAACTTCTTCCAACGCAGTGGTGAAGAGTTTAGGGGATGTTACGTCACCCTGTCTTACACCTCTCTGCA
The DNA here is from genome assembly GCA_018247895.1 of Parnassius honrathi. Classification (NCBI taxonomy): domain Eukaryota; kingdom Metazoa; phylum Arthropoda; class Insecta; order Lepidoptera; family Papilionidae; genus Parnassius; species Parnassius honrathi. The sequence continues at coordinate 10,130 of DWHP01001928.1, read as the reverse complement.
TTTGGATAGGTTTCGTACTCTGATTCTGTATTCGGATAGCCATCGCAGCCCTACTGTAAAATACTTCAAACACTTTGATAAACCGACAGTCCACTTGTCATCGCTAAAGGGATTGTAGCACCGCCCAAATTTCGACGAAATCTAAGGCTTTCTCATAGTCCACATACGCAAGACGAAGGGGCAGATTGTACTATTCGGACTTCTGTACAATTTAACGAAAGGTATGTACTCGTATGTGGTCTATAGTGCTAAAGCTTTTCGAAAACCAGCTTGTTCGGGAGGCTGGAAGTCGTCGAGTCTGCATGCGAGAGGATTCGTAATGTTTCAAAATGTTGGCAACAATGTATGAACACAGCGTGCCTTCTCATATCGGTAAGGGAGACCGATTAATCACCGTACATTTTAAGGGCCAAACTGAATTTGTAGACGGAGCATTTGTGATATTTAAATCCCAATGTAAAACAGGTGATTATTACGATTCAATGAATTTCTTTAATTTCGGAAAAGGTGAAAAACAAATGCCTAATATATCACCAAACTCTGTTATATTAATGGATAACGCAGATTATCATTCGGTTCTACCAAGCACGCTATGCAAGATTGACCACGACAGCATGACGTGCCTTTTGATGATAAACTTAGAAAGAATAACTTATTTTAATTAATTGAAAGCAATTTCACAGAAGTTATTTACAAATATGTAAGAGGGATTATTTATTGGGTATTCCTTAAAGAAGTGGAAGCATTGTGTTCACCACGTTATTAAAGTCAAGCACTAATAATGCATGGCCGAGTTTTAGATGATGTTGTTGATGTTATTGTTAATGTGTAGGACGATTCGATGAAGGAGGTTTTTTAAAATAATATTCTCGCCCTTATTTATTGGCCTATAAAAGTTCACTGCTAGACATGGTCCCTTCCCGTAGTAGGAAAGATTTGTCTTAATCGTTGCACTAGGCAGGCGTTTTGACGATCGCAATACCAGCCGTCTCGCATATTTCACGCTACTTCATATTACCGTTTTTACGACGTAAAGAAAATGGTTATACCTCCATCGTACGATGGATTTTCTTACGCCACCGCCGCCGTACAGCAAAAACTGCAAAGTGTTATTTAAAATAAAGTAACATTAAATTACAATAAGATGGATGACTTTAACTTTCAAACCAAAAGTTTCTTCAAAGGCTTTTTTCAGCTAAAATACTACAGTGGCAGAGAACAGTAAAAGTAATTGAAAGAAACGTAATTAAGAGAGAACAGAAAATTTTATGTTAATTTAATTCTGAATTCTTTTCAATAGTTTTTCGCAATTACGCGACGAGTTTTACAAAGACTAGTCAATTTTAAGAATCTTTTATCATTTTAAATTACCTATTAATGTGATTTGTAAAACTGTGGCTTTTGACTACTTATGTGAGATCTTACACTGATAAGCCTTCTTCTTATTTATACCATTAGAAATTTTATGACCTTACTAAGAGGAGATCTCAAAGGAGTTCTCCGTATCTATTCCAACCGCTATGTCATTTTGAGTGTAGGCAATGCAACACTTTGTGTTTCTCAATGAATTTCGAGCCACATTATGGAGTCTATTATCGTCAGCAGTTTTTCGTATGACTTACGGACCTTAAAAAAATCTAAAAATCTTTAAGATGTGTAAAAATAAAAACCACTTTGAAGTGCTATCAAAGTCAAAATATTTTAGAAATTTGGATTGAGAACATGAACTCAGATTATAAAACTTACCTTTGGATATTTTTTTCACCAAACATACCCTGTACTTACGAAATGATTATGATGTCTTTAAAAAGATTGTTATACAATGATGTAATATAATGTATTTCTGCTTGCAACTGACGATCAAACTGCGTGACCTCGAAAGCCCTTCTGTCGGAAGTGTTCGATTATCTCCGGCGAACACATTCCATTTACTTTAGTATGACGCGATGACGCAGTTTGGGCACATAAGTAAAGACATAGGTCTCGCGTATGGTAGTCCCGAGCAACCTTTATTTGTACGATACTTTTTATTTTTACATTATTTTTAAAATTGTAATGGTAATTTTTTTATAAGTGTTTTTATTTTTGTTTCTCCTTGAACTCATACTGTTATTTTTATACCAACTTACTTTGATACTAGGATGAATGTATGAACATGCCTGACGGTCACGTATAAGAATACGTACACGCTCGGTGGATACAACTCCGCTCATTTGGTCATCATTGTAAATCAACATAGTGGTTTCGCCACAACACAAGCTAAAAATGATATTTTTGGATTAGTTGCGGCAAATGAGTGCATGTATCTCCGTAGATACTCTTGCGGCCTTAGAGTCCCGAATATTATGTAATGATTGTTATGTATAAATGTCTAAGTAGTAAATACACACATAAATGTATGTGACTCAGAAATTAACAGGCTATATATACGTCCGACTGTTAACAATAAGCATTCTCTAATTAGAGAAAGGATTTCGGGGGAAAATTTGTCCTGTAATCCTTTTTTTTATGGAAACATGCAGATTTTACAATGAATAATATTGTAGTTGTCGATTAGGTTGTCACCATTACTTATATTGAAAACAAATTAATGTCAGAAGTCTCATAGATATTTTGCATTTTTGAACAATTTCAGAAACGGGGGAGCATTACGCTTTGTTCGTTTGTTGCGTAACGAGTCAGAAACATACTTTATTGGCCAGATGATTTAATTACTATCAGGTGGGATTCGTGCTCGTTTGTCATATTTATTTTCAAGAAAAAAATGTGAGTCTCATTTTGAAATAAGACGGACGAATCTGGGCCTAACTTTACACAAGTAAAATATTTATCAATTTTTTTTCAGTTTTTTTGTAGTTAATAATGAAATATTACGCAGTTTTATCATGGCATAAGAAATTAAAATAAATATTGAATCAAAACAATACCGGCTTCCCTTATTTTCACCGTACCGACCGTACTTCAATAATATTCTTAAAGAAAGAAAAACGGACAGCAACCTACTTAGAGAACTGTCAATATCCAATCATTTTAGCTAGCTATAAAGAGGTCGAATATAATCGAGACATTAAGTTTAAAAACATATTTTGCATACATTCTAGTTGAAAGTTCTCTTAATGGTCCAATTTTTTCACACCAGTATGACTCACGAAAAGTTTATTCTTTTTAAAAGACCGGTAATGCATCAGCAATTTCCCTAACGTTGAAGTTGTTCAGGGGCTTATATAAAAAAAATAAAGGCAAGAATCTTAAAATTGTTTATTCGTAGGTATAACTCATTAAAATATTTTTATGATTACAAACTTATAATTGCAGTAGGAGCATTGACCGCAATATAAAACAACTATTAAAAAACAATTTTTTTAAAGTAAAGTTAAGTTTGTCCTAAAGGACAAACTTAACTTTACTTTAAAAAAAATATTATAGGGATTAAATCCAACCTTAATCTTCATCATTATTCTAACAAAAAAGTGTTTCGTTAGATTAATATTCGGTGATAGCCTTACCTGTAATTCCCGGGATGGACGAAATGTTTACATGCCTAATTAAGTTAATATGCAATCCTCCGAGCGCGAGTCCTACCCACTCTTATTCGGTTTTCCGTAACCATGTTTGCTTTGTGATATTGATGAAAACTAATGTATGGAGCATACGAAACTTCGAACGTAGAGCTAGATTAAGCCTTTTACTGGTTTCGCTCATTGGTTACTTTTTTTTTTTTTTTTTTGGAAAACTGTATTAATTTTTACATGTTCATCATTTAACTAATATATACTACGTATTAGAACAGACACCGCGAATATCTGCGCGGCATTACGGGGCGTGTTGTCGGACGCACACAGTACCTTTTATGGCATGGATTGAATAAGTTTGAGACCGTGGGGCTCACGTTATTTTTTTTTTGCTTTGCTTTCTTGAATAGGTTTTATAAGATGTTACTGCAGATGTTTCATTTATCTCAAGATTCAATAAAAATTCGGGAGGCCGGCTATTATGTGCCTATGCTCGAGGCTGACAAGATTGGTTTTAACCAAATCAAGGCCACCCAAAAGCCTTTAAGTTGGCCTAGCCACTGAGTCCAACGCTACTAGGTGGTACTTTGCATCGCCGGCCATGTATGACAGCCGTACTCCTTGCAGATTTTCTTAGTAGATTACTAGTTTCCTTGCTGGTGCACTTTGGGCCTGAACTCAACGAACCACCTTTGGCCAACTTAAAGTTAAAAGGGTTAAAGTTGCAGCCAATATACGTGTCCCACCGCTGGGAACAGGCCACCTATTATTTCTGGAGGGTTTTTGGGGCAAGGAAATGTCCACCGCGCCACCGCCACTGAGATTTAAGGAATGTTGTCGAATATCTTAAAGAAATTTAAAACCTAAATATTGAACATACAGAACAAAAGTATGGATTGAGAACGTAAAATATTTTTTAAGGATTTTCCCATGTGTCGATGTTTTCCGTCTTTTATTTTTGACTTCTATTATTAACTTTATCGCCACAGCCTATTATAGTCCACTGGTGAACAAAGGCCTCCCCCATAGGATTACCTCGTAGGGGAAATATTTGCCATAGTTGCTATGCACGGCAAGCGGATTGGACACCGCAGAATTTTATTTTTTGTCATCATTAGGAAGACGCTGGTGCCTATCACCTGATTCGTTTCCCTCTGTTGCCTCTTACGACATGCACGGGATTACACGGTCACGGGTTTTAATTATTAACCAATATTTATTCACAATTGGTTTAAAAAGAAGATAAATAGTAGTTTTGATAAAAAGGCGAATACAAATAAAACGTTTTCTTACAAATGTCGTTATTCCGGTAAAACATCCACTAATCATGACGGAAATACAAATTCTTATAAATGCGATAGGAGACAGTCCGTCATACGTCGTTGCGTAATACGCATGTTCCTTTGTAAAGGCTTGAGTAGGCGCAAACACACGTGGTGCGTAAATTAGTGTAAATAATATTAATGTTGATCAAATAGTGATTGCATGCATATGTGATAAGTGTGAAAATAAATAACAAAAATGCTGAACTAACTAATTTTGTTATTATCGTTTCCAAGTAATAATTTTATTTTTATAAACTGAACCGGTATAATGAGCAGCAACTTAATATAATTTTCGTATTATATTAATTTTATATTCAGGTACATTTTACAAAAGCATTTCCTCGTATTTTATGGTAGTCAGTGATTTTATATATACAAAAATAATGAAGCGATATACTTAGACGAACATCACGAGAGAACTTACGTGTCTAAGAAATAAAATATATCGAGGACATGTGAAGTCAGTCAACACGCATTGGCAGCGCAGCGTGGCATCTTATCTATATAATCTGTACAGTATACGAAGTAACAAAAAAACGTTAGAAATGTTTGTGTTGAAAAAACTTTCAAAATTTTTTTTAAAAGTTTTTTTAACATAAACAAGTGATCTATTTATAGTTTTAATGTATCATCTGCTCATGGTACTATCATGAACAATCCGATAACGATGGTCTAAATATCTCGAAATATATTTAGAAAACTTCAACCATCGAAATATTTATACTTTCCCCTAATTATAAAACATCTTTATAGCGAAATAATTAAAGTGATTTCCACAAGATTTTAAATATTGTTGTATTTTAAGTAGAAAATTCTTTCCAAAATATTTTTTAGTTTTGAGAAGCACCCGCATTTGTTCAATTGGTGTAAGTGCTATTGTAACTATAGGATAATTTAAGTTAGTTTCTTATTGTAAATCCCAATTGTGTATCAGTCAGTAAATCGGACGGCTAGACATTTAGCGAAAAACCAACATTCAATGGAATTCCTAAAGTAAATTCATCCTAATCAGTTATCGTTTGTCATTATTTAGCAAAACGATTGGGACATTATTACAGTCTATGAAGGTAATAATCACGAGTTTCGTTTTCAAGAACATTGATTTATTTTAACTTCTTTTATTTAGACGAATACTATACATTTAATACTTTTAACTTGTAAAAAGTATATCACGTTTAATTATCTCTAATATTTAAATTCTCGTAATTCTCATACAATAAATTTAACTTTCAAATTATACCACGTTTAATTGACTTTTAATTCTAAATTCTTGACGTTTTGGGTGCGTGGTAACACACAAGGTCACAGAGACTGGTCATTTGATGTCTTGATATTATAGTTGTTCTGGGACTACTTTCAAATTGTTCAGCCACGTCATTCACCATGTCATTTTACGTCAAAATTTGCAAAACATTAATTGCATTGGTAATCTTTCTAGAATCAGCTGTTACTTAGTTTTTAAATCTGAATAAAATTTTAAAGCCTTGTCGATTCTTTAGTCTACCGATCCGAATAGGCTGAATTAACCGGCCAATTGAACCAATGGGTTGCGAGAGATATACTGCCCGTATAACCACATTTCAGTTTAACATCTAACTCTACTACTACCTAACTGTAACTACTATCTAACTGACTCTTAAGTCAGTTAGATAGTAGTCGTTACGATATAGAGTTAAAGAATGCGGTTTTTTATACAGTTGCTAGCTGTAATTTATCCGTTATTTATTTTTCATTAATAAGTGAAGCCATAGGATTATACACATCGTTTCGTATCGTTTTTGTTGCTAGTTAAAACAATTGTAATGATCGATACACCTATTATTACATTTTCATATTAACTAGCTTATGGAAATTATAAAACATAATTAAGTATACGATTTTGATTGTTAAACAAAATTTTTCAATGTTATATAAATCACAAGTTAGTGAAGAGGATGCGTGATTAAACGCTTAGCCATCGAGTACACGTACGTACTGATATAACTTTCTCTTCTTTTCTTTTAACTTGGAGAATGATATCTTTTTTGCTTGTCATCCACTTGTCATGCATTAATAATTTAACCAAACAGGGTACTGCATAATAATTTATTTCTATTATTTTTATATAAAAGCAAGATTATTTCAATGTGATATTCTATGTTGTCTGAATAAAGCAAGGTAAAGACAATCAAGTAGGTTTAAATTATAACAGGAATTCTCCCGTAAATGAGTGCGGTCAATAACAATGTTTCTAAGAGCCTCTTCACAAAGTAAGCATAAATATTTGAACAAACATTATTTTATTTTTTATTTATAGGCTGCAATTGTTCAAATTTCGTTATCAAGTAAATGATGCTGGTTGTATTAGGAAAATGGATTATGAAAAAATAATAACGTTTGAACTATTTGTATAGAGTCACCTACTTTTTAAATTTTCTATTCTTTTCATAAGCATCTTGACCTTTATCAATGACGATTTTAGTAACAAAAACAATGAAAACTTTTGAATAAAGTTTTTGCAAAATCCAAGGCTTAAGAAGGCATAAAACCTAATAATTTAATAAAAACGATAAGAAATTTATGAGCAAACTTTACCGTCTACACTATGAATAAGCATAAACTTTTCCATCTGTTATCGTGTAAATTGTAATATATAAATAACTTTACAGACGAGAAAATGTTGCATTTTATAAATCCATTACGACTAGCTGGTCGGGTGTTCCCGATAGTGCGATGGTCCACGAGTTACGACTTTCGAACGGGTGTCGGAGACCTTATAGCAGGGACAACTGTGGCACTTACGTTGATACCACAATCTATTGCGTACGCTTCGTTGGCTGGCCTTGAACCACAGGTATGCATTATAGTAAAACACAGTTGTTACCAACTGCACTAATAATAATAAATATTTCTACTACTGATTTTAGGCGCAGGATAGTAGATGGATCAGATGCATTTTCTGACTACAAAATATATTATTAGCTGACTTTAAACAAGGGAGAGGATCATAAATCGACTCTATGTTCTCTTTTGTATGTATATCACAGGTTATTTTCCCCCATTATGAATCAATTTTAATGACTCTATTTTTATCAAATAGCTTACACCTCAAAGCTGAACCCGTTTAAATTTAAAGACAAAAATTCCACCTTTATTGCCATCTATGTTTCACTTATTTCAATTATTTTGATATTTGACCAAAAGATCAATTATTAAAAACCTAAATAGAATGCCTTTTTATATTTATGCAAACACTACAAATTAAATGAAGTTAATATTTTGGATTGTTTCACGTTTAAATATGACTTTTTAATTCCCGACGATTCGACGACGTTTTTTTTCCATCCGCAAAGTGTAATAGAGCTCTACAAAATGCATGGCTATACCAGCTAGATTGTAAATATAGCCTCTCTTACTTAAGACAAATAAAAATATCTATAAAAACCTGGGTAAAGAACATATACATGAAGCACCAATGCTTCGGAAAGTCTGCAGTCTGTGAACATGTTCAAGATCGTCCCTGAAATTAAAAAACGTCTTTATTGAAATTAAAATCATCCTTATTTTAATGGATAAGATGGGTGGGTGATGCCATCTACTTGGAATCCTATAATTACTTAAAGCAAAACCCAAGCCCGAGCATACCACTGAAAGACTTCAAGACACTGTAAGCTCATTCTGCGTAGATCGAACCAAATTAATCGGACCAATAAAGTCGATAGATATGGGCTGCCTCTAGATTCTGTGGAAAAAATAAGTTATTCAAAAATTTCTAGAAGTGCATTGTTCTACGATGTGTAAAATGTGTCTATTTATGTTGCAATGACAAACGAAACTGTTTCAAAGATTTTCAGACAGTATAATTTGTCTTCCGACCCAGCGCCTACAAATTCATGTACGTCATTTCACTAGAATGGTTTGCACTCTAGCTACACATATTTTTTTAATTGAAATTTAAAAAATATAAACTAAGACGTTTTTATTCCGTACGTATTACTTTTAGAGTGTAAAAATAAAATACGAAATTTTTAAGTAACTATTTCGATGAAACTGTTATTGTTACCTTGATGTTGTTAAATAAATGCATATGGTATAAGAGGTAATATTGTGAATTTAATGGCATCATATTATGATAACAGAACATTGTTTAGATATCCAGTTTACGATCTAGAACTAATCACAAAAAGATACACCTATCACATTATAAAATAAATAGGTTTGGTGTACATTAAGATAGTGTCCTTGGACCACTAGTTTTCTTTATTTGTATCAATGATTTACGAAAATTAATTCGGCTACATATGGTTCTATTCGCTGATCACAGCACCACAACAAGAAAATTTTACAATCGAAATTAATAATAAATAATAATTTGAAGAATATTATTTGTATAATAGCTTAACATAAATAATATAATAATTTATATACAAGTAACTAAAATTCTGCACTTTTAACAAAAATTCTAAATTCAAAACCTTTATATAAACTACAATTTACAAAACCTTCCAGAAGTACAAATTACCTTTCTTATAATTACTATCGACAATAAGTCAACTTGAATATCTCAGCTGAAAAATATAAAAAATTGTTTAAATAAGCTTATGCCTTATTTAAATTATTAAAAATAGTCAAATTAGAGGCGATTTTGCTAGGCTGTCATGCATATGATTATGTGATACTTCGGGGTAACTCACGACAAGAGGAAAGATTCTATAAAGCTTAGAAAATATTCTTGAGCTCAATGTGTGGACTAAACAATAGAAACAGCTTCATTTCCTGTGTTTAGATCCCTTAAATTACTAACCTAGCCGTGTATTTATATACTCGTATTAAAAATGTGCATTATTTTAAAATTATTCAAATTTTGTCTAAGCTTACAGCTAAGGCGTCTTACTGAGACTCTGCTACGTCCGCCCATGTTTATGACACGTAAATGGAAAGATCATTATCTGAGCGACATGCGCTGTATTGGGCTAAACAGCTGTGGATCCTTGGAGAGCCTTATGAGCTGGCAGTTTATAAATGAAGAACAGAGATCGCCTCTTTAGGGATCCGGCACTAAGCTGAGGTTTTAGGAGTACCAGAATAGTACCTAAGAGCCATAAGTCCACCTCCTCACCAAGTAAAAGAGTCTTCGGTTCTCGTCATACACCATATGAAACACAACTGCATTATGCTCTTATTTCTTAAACGGGTTACATACGAGATGATATCAGTGGCGATCTAGGGTGTAGTGGTGGGAATAGCTCCTAGATTGCCTTTAAATTAGGTCGTATGTAGGGCCATCCTAAGTCGGGGCCGGTAGCGCGGCCGG
>DWHP01001927.1:0-15173 GCA_018247895.1 Parnassius honrathi | reverse complement strand
GTTCGTGTCAGGATCACGATTTAAGGGAACCCTTCAAGCCGGGGGGGGGGTGAATGGTTGCGCGGGAAACCAATACCCTCGCAATTTTGTTCTGTTTACTAGTAGCTGGCCGGTACATTCTCCCATTCCTTCCGTATTTACTTCAACACGCACGAAAGGGGGGGGGGGGACGCTAACATATGTGGCGTCATTTTTGCATCCAATAAGAAAGCACGCTCCGCTAAGACAGCCGTGAAGACGGCCGAGAAGGTAAAAGGATGTCCACTAACGCGACGGCGTTCGGCGTTCAAAAAAATTAAATTAAAGACGTAAAAAAAAGTAATGGTTAACGCTCGCCGTAAATATAAAAGACGTAATGGGTGAAAAATCAATATTGTTTTAGTAAGCAAGAAACTTAAACAGCTAAATGTTAGTTACACCAAAACTTCGTAACTTTTGGTTGGGTAACTGATATTTTAAGGTTTGTTACCCAGAAACAATAATATCTTTACTTATTAGAATACGATTACACTTTAATTGTTATAAACTATACCAGACAAGAATAAAAAAATGACCTCGTTATTTTAGAATTAAAAATAAAACCCTTTGTTTGTATGTATGTACTGGCTTATATAGAGAACCGGAATAATCTGAATTTGTGAGACATTTAATCTTAAATCTAAGCCATTATAACATATAACAGTCACTTACCCTCTGGTAAAATGTTAGCTCGTTTGCCAATGTTACGCTAAAAAGTAAAAGATTAAATAAAATACTTAATGCGGAGTGAGCTTTACTAAAGTGCGCACTCTTAGTACTCTTTTAGTAGCTTCCAAAGTTTATTGAGTTAACAGAATTTCAGAATTAAGAAATTTGAATTTTTCGTATATGTTAAACAACGCATCTGCATTTTGATTCTGGTCCGGTGTGTATATAATAGTCAGGTGTGTACATAAACGAGTATAATATGTGATAACCGTACTGACTTACGGTTATAGTGTGATTATTAAATACATTATATTAACTTGTGAAAGTTATATATCATATATTTCTTTATCCGTTACGTTTATTCGAACTTAAAAGGTTGACAGTGTTTCACATCTGGGATTCAGATTACATTTCAAATACTAATTATAATTTAAAATCCGTGTTCATTACGTTTCAAAAAGTTCGAACCGTCAAAAGCAAAAGCAAAATCTGTACATCTATTTTTTATGCATTCTTATATTTGGCAGTCGATATTGATTTTAGAATTTACAGTAAAATATTGATAAACATAAACATATTATAAGATAGTAGTGCAGTTATAATATTTTATTTTTTATTTTAGACATAATATTCAACTTTTAAAAAGTTTTCTGCTTAGCTGCTAACTCTATTATCTTTTTATTTCTTACTTGTTACTCAGGATGAATTCTAGAAATGAATTCTAAGAATGTGGGTGGTGATGAAGTTAGTAAAGTTATGGTGTCCATAGTTTTTGTATATTTATTAGCGGCTTTTACCCATAACATACATTATTTACTTGTCTCAGGTCAATCTCCTACGGAGAAACGCTTTCGTGTAACCTCCTCCCTAAATTCAGTGCCCTTCTTTGCTTACCATTATGAAATAAAGGCTTCTGATAACATATTGTCTTATTAGTTGAGGTTTTGATCTAATCATAGTACTACCACTGCTTTGATGTAAGATACAAATGACATAAAAAGCTATGGATGAGCGGAAATTAATAGTGGTAGTGCTTGTTGACTTTTCATACACTTTTAACAGAGTTGACCATGATATCCTTATTACATTTCTTACTCATCTAACTTCTTCAACCCCGGTATCAGATATTGTTTTTTTATCCTATCTTTGTAGCGGACAGTGTGTACGTTTAGTGCAATATATGTACCCAGCAAGGTGGTATACTTTTTTTTGTTTTGTTTTCTACGTTCATATTTGAGCATTTCAGTTCTTTATTACTCGAACTTTTTGTATGGTGAGGATTTTCAGTGTTATGTGCAAGCAAGTGTTAATGATCTTAACCATAGTATTAATACATTCAACTATAATCATCATCATTCATCATTGCAGTTAGTTCATCAAAAAGTAAAGTAATGATTATAGGTAGCCAAAATTTATTACGGACAATGTTTCTCTTGCGATGTATTGGCGAGTTCAAGTTGATAAAAAAGCCGTTGCGTGCCTATGGTCACCATCTTGTTTCAATTTAAAATTTGATATTGCTTATTATCGTACACGCTGATGTATGTTGTTGACCACAAACTCTTCCGGAATAGTAGGGAGCGACTTCTAACGATTATATTCATAGCCATATTCTGCGGCTAACATGGCTTTTCGTTTAACCGAGTCGAATTTTTCAACATTATCCGATTTTAAATGATCCTAAATCACATTTAAAAAACTTCTAATGTCTTCATTTTACTTACGACCGAGTACGCAACCCTGTTTTCACAAAAGTCTGAAATTCATATTCCATGTTCCTGTGATTAATATGGAATTATTAGTAATATCGTAAAACTATTGAAATCATTAATAATATGACCAGGCTTTATGAGTAAAGTCCGTTACTTATTGAGCAGAGTAATAAAACGAATTAAATAAATAAATAAATATGTAAATTACCCACATCTTACCACGTTGTGATTTTTGGCATTAATAAAAGCATTAAATATGTTTTAGTTAAATACATTTTCATTGTGGAAATTCCGTACACTCCATAGAGTGCTTTTCAATAAGATACTTCGTGAATATGGACTGGCTAATTATGTAACTCATAATAAAACTAGTTGTTAAGGTTTCATTATATTAAATATCAATTATATTATATAGGTACATAGTACTTTATCAATTAATTATATATAATAATGTTACTATTTTTTGGCGCTTTTATTATTATTTTTAAGATTAGATTTTGCAATCTTTACTTATACTTTATCACATGAACAAAATGTACACAAGATATTTGTCAACAGCTTGTGGTTTCCTATCACAAAGTAAAAAGTAAGGTAACGAAGCCGGAGCATCACTGAGTCGGCAGCGTCGGTACGTTGCTACAATTCAATACTTACACAATAAGACAATGTCTTGTTTTCCAAATGGAAGACTCCTGTATCGTGTCTTGACAAAAAATTCTGTTTATTTTTCTTCTTTATTTTTAGTCCTTGTTTGTTAGTCACTCTAATAATATTTTAAACCAGATGGTTGCTTGTTTGTCGCTACCGCAGAAGTAATATACGTGGTAGAGCCCTGCTTCAGTTGTATTAGTAGTATAATTGTAGCACGAATGGGTCGGCTTGACCAGGGAAGGAGCACGCTCTCATAGAATAGCAGCGTAAAGTAGCAGCTTAACGCTGGTGTGTTTCGTATGGTTAGTGTAGAGAACCGGAGACCCCTTTTACCGGAAACGAGGCACTCCATCTTAGTCCTCACGGGTGACAACGCATCTGCATTTTGATTTGTAATCGAGGATAGATGTAGATGTTTATAGGCCACAGCAACCACTTACAATCAGGTGGACCGTGTGCTCGTTTGTTACCCTACCCTATAAAAAAACGTAGAAAGATAAATTATGTTCACACAAAAACTTTCATAACAATTTATATAACATAAAACAAAGACGCACTTTGAATTTAGATCATAAATAAATATATATATTCTAACCGAACTTTTTTCAACGAGAGGACAGAAAATTTCACATTAATTCTATAATGCAAAACTTCTTCATCGAAAAGTAGTCTTCAAATATACGTTTTTAAGGGTTATAGTGCTGTAGGTGGGTGCGGTCCCATGAGACCGCTATAGATTTGACGGGATATAGTCGCGGCCTCATGAGACCGCTGGGGGATTGAGCGGCTCAGGTACTACTGTGTCTTCACTTATAAACAAAAGTTAATGAAATATGAATTAGGAGAATTCTCTGAAAACAAAATATTAACTTATTTTCCTAGAATAGGAAACCATCCATTCCATCCATCCAATACGGCCTTCAAAAGTCTACTATTGAGCATAGGCCTCTCCCATAGATAGCGTCGGTTTTTGATATAGTTTACACGCCTGGCGAACGGTTTGTCAACCGCGGTATTTTTACTATTTAGTGTTGTTATCAGGAAGATGCTGTCGCTAATTACCTGTTTCAATCTCCCTCTTTCGCCTCTTACGACACCCAGAGAAGGTTATGGGGTATTGGATACTTTTGCAGCGCCAATGTTCAGCACCTAGAATTGGAATACGATTGATTTATTATTTACCAGTACTGTATGCGACAGGTCAAAATGACAATTTTATAGTGGCATTACGTACCAGTTAGATTTTGTAGATAATTTTTTTGGAACGCAATAAAATGGGGGTAAAATTAATTAAATAAGGTTTGTTATAAGTAAGATGAAAATAATTTTTATATTTATATCACAATCAATATTAAATGAACTCATAATATCATCGCTACAAGCACTTAGTGACTCTTTGTCACTAGACTCTCCAACTTCTATGATAAAATCTTCCAATGCATTTACCATTCCTAAAACCTTTTCCCAGTGTTTACGCTCGACGCAGCTAACCTCGAGCGGGGGGAACTGGTTGATAGCGGGTGCGCGGGGAGAAATTTTTGTCGCGAACGGCGGCCGCGCCGCTCAGTCTGCAGTCCCCTTTGTTAGTCCCTTTTGAGAGCGCCTCCGTGACGACTGTCGTTTTGTAGTCGGCTGAACCGGCCTCGTGTTCCGTCGCGTCAATTCGTTATTATATACGGCCGATATAGTATTATAGTCTAGAAGATTCGAGCGTGTTATTTGTAGTGACTAAAGGAACCTTTCAACAGTTTTTGACATTGATGTGTAGCTTGCGTAGCTTTGATAATACAGTACGAAGTGAATTTGCTTGGTCGATTGAACTCTAAATTTTGTGAATTGAAAAGAGTTTGCGTTACTCTTAGACTATAGTTTCGTGCTAAGTGACGTTAGAGTGGAGTTCGGCGCCCGGAAGTGAGGGCGTCCTTTGAAGCGGCGACGGCGGGTTTGTCCGCCTACCTTGGTTAAGTCAGCTTACGCACATCACACCTTCTTTCACATATACAGCCACACCACCTTCACATCACGCTGTCGTATCCTGGTGGCCGACCCTACTCTTGAAGTAGGTAAGTTGTGTTTGCTTGTGCATACATTATATAATAAATTTCCATAGACCATTCGGGTCCTTCCGTTGATTGCCCGTCGAGTTGGGTTACGATGGGCCCTAATCCAGTCGACCTTCGTCTGGGGAACTCAGGGCCGTAACACCCAGTATTCATTCTCTAGTTTCTGAACATGAATTTCGAAACTTGAGTTTTCTACCGTAACTGTCAAAATTGCATTTTCTATCACCTCTTTTAGTTTTGTGAAACACAAACACTCTTTATGTTGTGTTACAAAGCGTTTAATGGCGGCCCAAGCTAATTCAATAGGATTTAAATTGCACGTAATATATGGAGGTAGTTTTATAATGTCATGGCCACATCCTTTAATCATATTGTCAATTTCACAATTGATATCAACGGGTCCGTCTTGTTCTGAAATTTCAAATAAATCTGGTTTCTCCATTAAACTGTCGCAAGAAATTTTATTGTCTTTCAAACATTTTCCGAACTGCAGATTTTAGCAAACTGTTATACGGGGGTTTATTTAGCCGGACACTACGGTAAGGTACGTTTTCTATTACTAAGAATCTGCGGTCAGGAAGTGAAGGCAAAAGCTTTTCGGCTACCTATTTCTCAAAATTCCCGCCATTCATTTGTCCATGATAGCCGCCATTAGTAATACCGGCCATAAGTATCAAAGAAGTCCCCGGTAGAAATCCGTTTTTGCCTCCTACGCTGACTACTATGAGTCTGTTTCCAGGACTAGCACGAGTGAGAATTCCTTTTGATCCAGTCATTTGCCAACACTTTTTGAAAGTTAAATTAGTGTTCACCCACGTTTCATCTTAATAAAAAATATTTATGTAAAGTTGTAAGAATACTCAATTTTTAAAAAAAATATTGATAAAGTTTCAAAACTAAATAGGGTTTTTCAATAAAAACAGATCGTTTGGTTTAACACGGACGCCACATGTAGCCCAATTTTTTCAACAGCTGTCGTAACGTAGAGCCACGCTGCAGCTATATTATAGCTGTAGCACGAATGGGTCGGTTCGAACGGGCCAGGACCACGCTCTCACGGAATACCAGCGAAAAATAGCAGTGTAATCGAAAATAAATGTAGATGTTTACGGGCAACAGCATCCATTTACCACCATGTGGACCGTGTGCTTGTTTGTCATCCTATTCTATAAAAAAAATTAAGGCCTGTCTTCTTCCGTTTTGTGGGTGATTTTAGTTTTGATTCGTATTTTATTCCGGACAAAGTTCTTTACAAAAAGTTGGTGTAAAACGCAACCCTATCCAATGTGTGATTAACAGGACATTTTTTTATTAAGTGCGAGCCGCTATGCAGGTCCAGGTAAGAAGACCAGTATCACTGCGACCTAAAAGATCTATTGTGATGATATGGCTATAGTTCATTGCTAAGCCCCGTGTCTTCAATAAATAGAAGGAGTTGCTTAGCCGTGAACAATTTCACTCCTTCTGGACGGAGTACATAGTTTCCCAGATGAGTGTTACGTTTGCGCATTAAGGGTCCGCAATCAGTTAAGATGTGCAGAGGCGTTTCTTCCGTTATGAAACAGAACCGTCACATCCTTGAATTGCTTAGTACCAGGATAGACATGTGCTTTTTAAGACAACAATATCCAGATAGGGCTCTTGCCAAAATGCGCAATTTATTTTTTCTTTATCCCAGCGCTTCCGAAGCGAATTTACGATCAAAAGTCCGGATTGAGGATAAATAATGTTTTAAGCCTGATGTGTCAGACCAGATCTTAAATGATTTATTGTAATAAAGAGTTTCAAGGATCAATCGGGCTAGGCTTCTTGAGATTCCGCAAAATAGCTCTGGTCCAAATTTTGTACCCCTCCCGCGTGAGTTTGTCGGCAAATTCATTGCCTACAATACCCACGTGACCCGGAACCCATCTTAAGACGACTCTGTTGTTAAATCCCAGGGCATTTAAACAATTCACACAGTCTCCAACAAGCTTCGAATTCACTAAGTTTGACCTTAGCGCTAGCAGCGCTGCTTAACTATCAGAGTTTATATAAATTATATGGTTGACGTAGTATTTTTGCAGATTAATTTCCGCACACTAAAGTATGTCGAAAATTTCTGCCTGGAATATAGAGGTGATCTACCCAAATTAATACTAAGTGTAAATTTGAGGTGTTCATTCCGTTCATAAAATCTAAAGCCTACGTTGAGGCACATTTTTGACCAATCGGTATATTATATGAGGCAATCGTCCTCACACGCAACTTGACCCTTCAGCCGGTTTTCTCCTCCTTCGGGGTAGTTCCACTATATACTTTTATCAAAAGTGTATAATGGACACATGATATCTGACATCATTCATAAGACAGGTGTTTTCTTAATTGAGTCGAGCAGGGATCTCAATCTGTAGGAGAGCGTGATCAAACTGCCCTGGGCGTTAATTCTATACAAACTGGTCCTCGTCTCCTTGTCTAGATAAAGATCAAGGCACGTTGGGCATAGAAGTGCAAAAAAAGCGCAGCAGGCGATGATCACATAGCTCCAGTTGCCATTAAGCAGGCAGTCTAGTTTAGTCTGTCCACAGTCGTCTTTTGGTCGGCCTAATTGCACCACACAGTGGAGGCGTAGGTGAGAATTGGCCTCACTATGTTGCTGTACAGCCATAGGACCATACTGGGAACCAAACCCCAGTTATTCCCGAGCAAACGACTGTATGTAACTAAAGCAATTTTTGCCTCTTGGGATACGTTGTTAAGGTTCCAAGTTTTTGGTCGATTGTTACGACTGAGTACTTAAACTCAGTGGAAAATGTTACTTCTTAACAATTGAGTTTCGGTATGACTAATTTATCCAACCGTCGCTTTTGGGTAAAGGGTATTATAAAAGTTTTATCAGAATTAACTGATTATCCCTACACAAGCTATTTATGGTTCTTAGGGCTCTTGGAATGATTAATGATCACAAGATCATCAGTTTAGCTCAGTGTGTCAATGCGTAAGTGTGTAATCTTGTACAATAGTTCGTCAACCGCAAGTAGGGTTGACAAAACACTTCCTTGTGGTCAGCCTATTGTAATTGCAACCTCAATCGAAGTTTGAAACAGCGCTATTTTTGCGTTTCTGTTTGAGAGCATCGACTTCACCCACCTGATGGTTACTTTTATTCGATCGGCAAGAAAACTGGTGATACAATTGCACAATCCATAGGAAGGAAGCTTCGTAAGAAGCGCTTTGGGCCAAACCCGATCGAAGGCCTTCGATATGTTCAAACTAACGGGCAATATCTCCTCCTTGGACTCTACTGCTCCCGCCCATTTATGAGTTAGGTAACCCAGAACATCACCAGCCGAGCGACCGCGAAAGAAACCGTACTGGCGGTCACTAATCAGCTGGTGATCTTCAAGGTACCGCACGAGATATCCATAGTTCTTTATCTTTACCATAGCTAGTTGAGCAACTTTGAAGTTACATATAAGTCAGCAGTGTAGAACCACCTCTCAGCTCTATGCATACACCACACATCTACACTCTTCAAAAACACAGCAATGTAATAAACACTCCTATTACTCTAGTAGTCATAATTATTTATTGTCAGAAACAAGTAGAAGTCTAGTAACTACCCACATAAATTCTCAGGGAGTCCCAGCACTTAGAGACCACCAATACATAAGCTTTTGTAAAAAATACTTTCTTTGGTTAGCTGAATCATCAAAGTAAATTTTTACAAAACTAATCGAATGTCGCTCATGTTTTCGTAACTCTAAGCCAATGTATTTATGTAATAATGTAATGGAATTGAAATTTTCATCCCTACACGTGTCTTTAGACATCGACGTGAAAGAGGCGTGTGCCCTGGTGATGTATCTCAAGTGATTACAAACTTAACACGTAGATAATCTGTGGAACATGGTTGAAAATGTCGTGTTTCGTTGTGAAAATATTTAAAAATTAGATAAAATCAGTTTTATTATTAATTATAATCCTTTTTTTCTAAGGTGGCATGTCACCTTTAATTGCTTAAGGGATATTCCGATTCAATGATTTAGTTCAATTTTTTGCAAAATATGCGGTCATTTCCACATAAAAGTCAGGTAATATATAAACTAAGGAAAGCTCATATAGTTTTCTTCAAAGTTTTTAAAAGGTCGGAATTTCTTGCACAGTTTAGGTGTAGTGTTGCATTGAATTCTATTTTAAAAACTTCAAAGCCTATGTAGGGACATCAACCGCTTCTTTTTTAATTGGAGAGCCAAATAAGGATTTTGATTTGGCTCACACCTAGTGTACTAATGGAAATAATACTAGTTTTTACGGATTTTATTGCGTGTATTAACTTTTTATATACCCGACGTTTCTGCAGTCTGCGAACACCTATAGGATCGCTCCCGTCACTACATCAGATTTGATAGACCACAAATCCTCGCTAAAGAACACTGATTCCTTCTACAGATGATTCGCGAGGTTATTGAAATCAAAAAAACATCATAATTTAAATAGAGATGTACTGGGTGCCACCATCTACTTGGGATCATATAATTAATAGAATTAAATCCTAACCCAAGCATACAACTGCAAGACTTCCAGATACTATAAGTTTATACTGTGACGATCGGAGCTAAAATTAATAATTTTAATCTGTGGTAACTGTGGTTAACTGTCCCCAATGTGACCACGGGTGCTGTAAAGTGCTCGAAACGTCGGGTATAAAAGTTAATATGAGCGATAAAATCAAAATTATTTAAATGTGTAGGGTTCGCGTAAATATAAGAAATAATTATGTACTAATGGAATTTAAAACAGGTGGTAAACTACGGCCAACGAAAAGCGGTACCAAATGTAAATAAAACCAATGCAAGGTTATTAGGAATGGCAGTGGTGCGTAACTTTTGGATAGTTCGATCATATATTTAAGTAGACAATTATACTTTTAAAAAATGTCTAGCAAACCAAAAAATAGAATTTTTATCAATTTTGTTATTGTTTGAATTGAGAAAATAACAAGAATAATAATAATGTTTTTGAATATCGCTTGCCTAACAACTGTGTGCCCGGTGTGTGGTAAAAAGGCTTGCCCCCTGTGAAATAGTGACTTAAATAAATCAGTCAAAATGTGGGTTATAATATATCTACCCACCACTTAGGAACACAGGACTGATGATATGCTATGTTATGTTTATGGAAATGAGGATAAAAATATTTTTTTTGAGGAAATAATTGTTTATTGAGTCAGATGCCGTTTCTTCCGAGTCTGTAGAGTCAGAATCAGAGTCTGTAACACGTATAATAAATCCGTCACGTTATCTACAATAAAAACAAGTTTGAAAAACTTATCTTATTCTTTTTGAACATGCTCCCCACATTTATTATACCGATCAGTTGTGATTTTCGCCATATCGTCACTTTATAATGCCTTAACTTTTTCACATTTAAACATAGTATTGCGTTTAGCTACGTGCCCCTTTACATCAGCCCAAATCAACTCAATGAGGTATAATTCACAATGATAAGGGGGAAGTCTTAGTACCTCGACGCCGTATTTCTTTACTAATTCGTCTAAGACGTTCTATATACAGATACAATGCCGATACCTCATATGCTAGCTGCTTTCTACGTCATCTCTTTTCTGTATTGGGTATTTATAATTAGGCCGAGTTTCTCTAACATATTTATTTGTAGGTATTAATAACCATATTTTTTTCATTCACCGTAAACCTAGTCACCTAAAATTAAAAATTACTTACATGCATCTTTAATAAATTAAGAAAAGTTTTATTATTACAGTTGCAGCTTTTTAAACAACTTTAAGATAACTTTAAAGCCCACTCCATACCTAAAAGTTTTAATTAAAACTACTAAACTACATTCATATATATTCTATTTCTATACATACCTTTGGACGTTTCTTTTTCGGAGAAGTAAAATCTGTTTATTTATTTCTAGACGTACTTGTTTGTGGCTCCATCATTAACCTCTTAATAAAAAACAATTATCAACAAAACAAAATAACAATAATTAATTAAACAACAAAAAAAAACTAATTACGGAAACGGAACGAACCACTATTACTGTTAAAATGGCCTCCCGAATATTGGCGAACCCGTCTTGACCGTGACTTGTTTTTGCCGAAAAAACGAGATATTACGACAAATACACAAGACAGAAAAACAGATAATATATTATCGATTCCACAGTCGTTTTTAAGGTAAATGACCATACGTATCGCTGCTAGTTGGCTATAGTTTAGATCTTGAAACTACTTATACTATTTTTTCATCTTCTTTGTCAGCCTGTAAAAGTCCATTGCTGCATCTGCGTCTCTCCCGTCACAGATCGCCGGTACGTTTGGTATTTCTTGACTAATGTAATCGAGATGGTTATACCGCCATTACCGAAAGCGATAACATATTTCTGGAATTTACCATTTCTTAATACTACCTAATTTACATCATGCTCCGCGGTCAAGGAAAACATCTTAAGAAACAGGAAAAGGAAGGAGAAATAAGAAAAAAAATATTTTGAAGACATTATTTACGACCAGTGCAGAAGATGGAGGGGAAGTAATACGTTTACTTAGAATTGCCGTGGTGGAGCGGATAAATACGACCTAGTTTTTAAACGTCTAGTTTTTAAATGGATTGACGACAATCTGGTCACTTTCAACGCCGCTAAAACGCAGGTAAGTCTATTGTGGAAGGAAGTGTTTTACAAGCAAGTAGATAGTATTGCGATGGGCTCACCTGTATCTCCCATTGTCGCCGATATATTCGTGGAACACTTTGAGGAGGAAAGCTTTCCTTACTGCACCTGTTACCCCAAGGTTCTACAAGCGGTACGTAGACGATACTTTCGCAATTTTACCATCAGACAAAGTAATTGCATTTTTAGAACATCTTAATTCCATAAACTCTAAAATTCAATTAACTATGGAGTTAGAGGCAAATAATACCTTAGCTTCCCTAGATGTGTTAGTCATCCGAAATCCTAACAACACCATAGGTCATACTGTGTACAGAAAAAAGACCCATGCAAACCGATATTTAAACGGTGAATCTCACCACCAACCTTCTGAGTTAGCTACCGTGGGCAAACCTTAGTTACAGAGAGCATGAGGCATCTGTGACAGAAAACACCCGGCCGCCTAGCTTAAGCACGTCAAGCAGGTTCTGCACGACAACAAGCTTCGGGTCCAGCGCCTGAGTCACAGTGACCGAGTGAAGCCGGCCACAGTCGAGCGTGTGCCTGCTGTACTACCATATATCAGAGGTGTCACGGACAAGATTGGTTACATCTTGAATCGAGCTTCTATTAGAGCATTCTACAAGCCGCCGAAGAAGATTACTCAGTTCTTACTATTCGCCAAGTGTCATATTCCTCTACAAGATGCAGCAGTGTACAAGCGTGATTGTGAATGTGGTCTCTCTTATATAGGTCAAACGAAAATATCAATTTGAACCCGCGTAAAAGTATATATAGCTGACGTGAAGCATCAACGTACCGGGAAGTTTGCAGTTTGTAATCACATCCTAGACGGCCCCAACCATTACATCTTATAGACCACAAATCCTCGCGAAGGAACATCGACTCCTACCACGAATGATACGTGAGACCATGGAAATTAAAAAAAAAACATCCTAATTTCAATAGAGAAGGAGGCTGGGTACTACCACCGGAGACCCTATAGTTAATAAATTTAAAACTAAACCCAAACATACCACTGCAAGACTTCAAGACACAGTAAGTTCATTCTGCGTAATTCGGTAAACAATAATTAAAAAGCTGAAGATACTTCGGGTTAACACTGACATTGGGACGTCAGTCACCTCAGTCCCCCGTGACAATGGATGCTGGAAAGCACCCGAAACCTCGGGAATTAAAAATAAAATAAATTAAACGCGATAAAGTCCATAAAAGTTGTTGTAATCAATGTGTAGTGTTCGCGTAAATATAAGAAATTATTACATCATGTAATATTTTTGTTAGTTTGGCATTACGAATCAATTAAAAATAAAAGTTTATTAGATATATATATTGTAATATGGATGAAAAAAGTTTCGTCACAGTTACTGTTTTGAGTATCATAAAATCTAAATCTGCGCTTTATTTGACATGATATAAGTTTTAAAATCTTCAAATGCACAAAAGTGGTGAGTGCAGTTTTTACTAGACCTTTTAAGTAAGACGATCAATACGCAAGCACTGAAAACGATTACATTATAAATTCTCTTCTCATTTTTAAACGATCAAGGATGTGTTTGTACGGAGTAATGAATATGTGCAATAAAACGAAGTTAGGTGCAGGTTTCATTGTTCGAAGAATGTATCGGTTGTCATTAGTCACACGCTATTTAGCAGTTAGCGCGACCGCGGCGATTTATCAATGCGACATTTATTTTCTGTTAATCGTGTTTGGATATAGAAGCGATAGGGTTTCAAAATATTTATTTCCAAGATGATAATGTTGCGATCGAAATAATTACAAATTCTTTGTTGGTTGAATGGTTCGTTCGTCACTTCAATTTTGTTATGGAGTGTAGAGGTACTTCTACACTCCATAAGTTTTGTAAAAAAATAAAGGAAAACGTGGTCATATTTAGTTACTCTAATGTGTAAAAATTAATGTTTGTTTATTCGTATTTTATGCGCTGTCATACCGCTCATCATATTGTGTTAAAACTTTGTTTACTTATTGCTTGCACTTGCGCGAAGGTTATAGGCATAGTACAATTAATTTACAGTAGATGGCGCGCGTGTCGTACCGACAAATTTATTTGAAAGTTATCATTCAATTTCAATGAAAATGTATAATATATCATTCATTATTAGACAGTATAACTCTTCCAAATTGAAAACAATATTTCTACAATTCTCCTCTGCGGCAGCAACGCGCCGCGTACCAGCGAGTATGTTATATAATAAAATTGGCATCTTAAATTACCACGGTGTAATCGTAATCCAATCTCGTACGAAGATAAACTTTAATTTACTGCTTACGTGACGAGAATACCATTGAGTTTGTCGTCAACAAACAAATCTGGTGATAACTACAACGTAGCTTATTAGGCTTTTCTGCTGTGACGTCCTGCATTTAAAAACTAGGCGGGGTCCACATTCTTGAGAAAATATTAATTGTTGGTTTTATAGTAATTTCCTACGTTTTTACATTTTAATCCACACTGGCTCATATTGCATAAGAGTAACATGGGACACGTTGACACAAGGTATGAATAAAGGACTGAAAGCTATAAATATGATCGAATTTCATTATGAACGTCATTTTACCAATCATTTGTTATTTTAGACCTAATCTCTTATTATAAAACATACTTTTATTTTTGTTATTAATGCCTCATTTGATACTAATAATAAAAAAGGTTTGGTGGATGCATCCACCGAAGTATGTGGTGTAAGTAACAGAACAAATGAAAGGAAAAGTAATACGTCGTGGGGGATCATTAGGTACGGGTGGAAGTTGAAGCAAATAAGAAAGCATGGTTAGATTTACTAGCAACCAAAGCTGGTAATTGTGGTGGTATGAGTGATGAGATTGAAAGAAAAAAGGCAGAATTTATACGTCTAAATAAGAGAGTAAAAGAAGTAGTTGAAAGGAAAAAGCAAGGAAGAAGTGATAAGAATGATAAAAGGATATCTGATAACTTCCAGGCTAATATAAGAATGTTCTGGAAACTCGTAAGAACTGCCAGGTGAAATACAAAACAGCCTATAATTAATACTGTAAGAGACGAGAACGGATGTATTCTGAATGACGAAGTTTCGAATTTAAACAGATGGAATGAATACTTTGAAAGCATGTTTAGGAGTGAAGAGTCGTCTCAATTAAATGTACTAGAAATTCCGAAAGAAGTGGAAAGGGGTATGTAGATAAGTGTAGATGAAATAATGAAAGCAATGAAAAGCGTGAAAGCAGGTAAGGCAGCGAGATATGATAGAGTATCACTCGAGATGCAAAGGGCTGGTGAGGGAGTGGTGGCAGGCCTGCTGTGCACCTTGTTTAATTTATGTTGGGAATTAAAACGGGTACCGGATGACTGGTGTAAAGCAGTTATAGTACCAATATATA
>DWHP01001926.1:0-15173 GCA_018247895.1 Parnassius honrathi | reverse complement strand
GTTTAACCGATCATGCGGGGAGATCTGTTCATGATTTTGCCTTGGCGTATGGTCTGACACAACTGGTTACTTCGCCTTCGCGGATTCCAGATGTGGAGAATCATGCACCTTCCCAGTGGGACCTTCTACTAACCTCTCACCCGGAGGGATATCAGATTTCCGTCGACGCCCCTTTAGGCTCCTCGGACCATTGTCGTGTCTGGAGTGTGGTGACACCCACGCTGAATTCGCAGTTGCATTCTGAAGGCTGCCGCCGTGTTTGGCACGGCCGATTGAGATAGGATGCGGTCTTTCTTTGCATCCTACCCTTGGGGTGGGTTTGCTTCTCGCCGGACAACCCCAGCGTTGTTGCGGATTCTGTCGCTGATGTGGTGGGGTATGGAACTTTTTATTCCCTCCTCTGTGGTGCCCATCGGAGGCAAATCTCAGCCATGGTTTGGCCGCTCCTGTAAAATAGCAGGAGTGCTACCAAGCCCGGGCTGACGCATCAATGTCTCGAGATGTTAACATCAGCGCTCTAAAAACGAATTATAATTCCGCCTCCAGGTCCTTCAAAAGGGTCATTGCCGTGGCAAAGTCAGAGCTCATAGGCAGAATTGGCGAGAAACTAGTTCACCTTCCTTCTGGAACCCATGCATTCTGGTCTCTCGCCAAGGATGTCCAGAGGAATTACTGTCGGTCATCTCTTCCATCTCTGCACAGGGAGGACGACTCACTGGCCCGTACCACAGAGGAGAAAGCGGATCTGGTAGGTTCTTTCTTTACGTCTAACTAAACTTACGATGACGGGGGGAGTACGCCGCCAACCATCCCGCGGTGCGAGTGCTCAATGCCGGAAGTGCAATACACACAGCGCTCGGTTCGCAAAGCACACCTCTCCCTGGATATCCAAAAGTCGAGTGGGCCTAGTGGAATCCCCCCAATTGTGCTAAGGACGTGTGCTCCAGAGTTGGCACCGGTTTTAAGGCGTCTTTTCCGTTACTTCTACTCGCTAGGCGTAGTCCCAAAATCATGGAAGATGGCACATCAATCGGAGCATCAAGGTCGTTGTACATAGTGCAATCTCCGATTACAAGCCTACTAATGCTGGTTTTCCACAAAGCTGCGTGCTATTGCCAACGCTGTTTCTTCTGCTTATCAATGATACGTTGCAAACCCGTAACATTCATTACTATGCAGATGACAACACTGGTGATGCTTTGTACACCGGCCGTGCCAACATTTCTCGGGAAAACGTCTCCGAGTACCGGGACAAGCTTATGTCTAAAGTCGAGTCTATGCTGAACAAAGTCTCGGACTGGGGGTCATCTAGTCCAGTTTAACCTTCAGAAGACACAAGTTTGCGCGTTAACCGCTAAAAAGAACCTCTTTGTCGTATCTCCTCAGTTTCAAGGCATTCCCCTTGTTTCCTCAGCCAGTTTCGGAATCCTCGGCATCGACATATCGAGTGACATGCAGTTTCGTGGTCACTTGGGAGAGAAGGCCAAATTTGCCTCCATTAAGCTTGGTGTGCTCAGCAGAGCGGGACAGTGTTTCATGCCGGAACACCGCCTGCAACTTAACAAGGCGCAGGTTCGGCCGCACAAGGAATACTGTTCCATCTCTGGGCTGGAGCTCCTTAGTATCAGCTCCTTCCACTTGACCGCATCCATCGCAAAGCGGCTCGTCGACGACCGAGTGCTTTCCGATCGGCTCGATTCACCGGCGCTGCGAAGAGATGTTGCATCTCTTTGCATTTCCTTTCGCATAAACCGTGGGGAGTGCTCTAAGGAATTGTTCGGATTAATCCCAGCCGCCAAATTTTGTGAACGCACTACGAGGCAAACGTCCCGATACCATCCACATCCTTTGGATGCCTGGCGGTCCACCACTGTACGTTTTCGAGGCACCTGCAATTTCCCTGGTGTTGCGGTTGATCATGGGCGGAGTTAGTCACTTTACGTCAGGTGAGCCGCATGCTCGTTTGCCCCCTCTTCTATAAAAAAATTATATGTTTTAAAAATCAAATCGTCAATTTGCCTTAAAATCTCTTTTCGTCTTGAATTTTGCCATTTTCTTACTGGATTCCAATCGTAATAATCGTGATGAATCACCACCAGATTGGACTATTTTTTGAATTTCTTTGTCACTTAAGTATTTCAAGATCGGCGATTCGGTAATGGTGAGTTGCCAATTTATCATATCAATGTAACTTGTTGCGCTGAAAGGCATGGCAAGCATCTCAAATAGCCTTGATGCAGGGGATTGCAATATACTCTTTGCTTTTAATATATGTCGGGCTGCCAATTCACGAATGTGCTTTGATCATCAATGTTCCTCCATTAGAAGGTTCTGGAATTATCTGAGGCTCTATATAAGGCCGGTATAGACCGCAACCACGGTCAGTGTTGAACTGGCAATCCAAGCGAATGCTTTGAAGCGGTACAACTGTGAACTTGAGTGATCAGTAGTAAAATTGCGTTTTGTTATTAGTGTGGTTTTAAGTTGTAATTAGTGTTCCGTAATTGAAGTGTCAATTTTGGTAATTCAATCGGCAGTTTTTAATTGTCTCGAATCCCCAGCTCGTAACAATAATATGACAGAGAATTTTCAACTTGCTCTTTTGCAACCGGACTATACATTGCGTACAGGCAACTACAGTTCAATTATACCGTGGCGCAGTAGCTTAGCAATGAGCTATACCGCTGTGGGTCGCGGGTTCGTATCCCGCACGGTACAAGTATTTGTATGGCCTACAGGTAATTGTTCCGGGTCTGGATGTTTGTCCTTGTAAAATTTATGTATGTAAACTGCCTCCACGATATAGGAGAAAATCTTAGTGTGGGGGTAACGTTTTAAAAAAAAAATAAGAATAAAATATGTCCCGTATCAATTACACTCTGATGTAACGTGAAATACTTTATTATATAATAATACCAAAGTATGCAAATCAAGAGCAACGTAAGTACACACATAAGTAATACACAAGTAAGGCAGCCTCTCAGCAACACCATCCTCCTTTTCTGCACCAGAATAAACACCACAACGGACAAAATCACGACACTATCTTAGCACTAACAGAACCTATTCACTTGTAGCATAACTTAAGCGGAAGAACAAACGCGTGAGGTTGGCTGTTTTAGATGAAATAACTAAGCGCCTATATTAAATGACGGCTAAATGAAGACGATTGATGTGTAATGTAGGTGGTGTTTATCTTGTATACCTTTCAAAAAAATCTCAATTGAGATGCAATTGTTTAGTGCAATTTTTTTAATATTTCTGAAAAATTACGGTTTATTTGGATATGGTTTAAATAGGACTATCAACTCAGGTGATTTATAAAATGGAAGAAATTTCAAAAGGAATGTTCACATAGTATACAGAATGGCATTCTTGGTGTAATAGATATTATGATTATACAAAGAAATCAGCACCGACAGAAAATATTAGAAAATACTTTTAAAAAACTGCATAAATCGATCACGCGTTTCAAAGTTAGGGTTTTAGATAAGAGGATTAAAAAAGCAAAGAAACAGCTATAATTCTTTCAAAATTCTTCTTGTAAGAAACATTGCAATAATATGTTGTTTTTTCTTTTTTCAAATAAACCTCGAGAGATGCTGTCGTTACGATGTTAACGATTGTAATATAAAATAAAAGCTACTAAAAAATAGCTATGAATGTGAATAATGGCTTCTCTTGGGTATAGTCACGCACCAATCATCACTAATGCATGCAAAAAATGTAATCTTTTGGAATCTCTAATGATGTAGCCATTTTGGTTTCAAAAGGAGGACATGGACCGACATTCACTTACAGTATAAAATTCACGTTATACTATATCACAAACATTTTGGCTTTTACGATTTTCAATTTAATTTGAGAAGGGCGACAAACAAACATAAAGTTTACCTCATAGTAGATGAATACTGTGGTCCAAGCACATATTTATCCTCGATGGTAACGCTAATGGTTGCTAAATTTAAATCCGGAATGAAGTGCCACAAAATGGCGGAGCGCGGTTAGGTTCCTGGATCGAATCCGGAAACGGATGGTTACGAAATGGTTAGGGTGACTAGATTGCCCTTTGTATCCGGAGCGCAGGAACCACAAAATGGTGCGGCCATAGGTTCTCGGTTTCGATTCCCGTGGTCTCAAACAGTGGCCTTAAACCATTGGGTACAAGAATTTCGAAAGTGGACTGTATTTAGCGTGGTTCACTATAACCAAAACAAAATGGCGGATGCGGCTTGTGGCCGGTTTTGGACGATACACTCTGCTATGTACTAATTTGCAATATCAGCTGGCGTGACAAGAGCATGAGTTGCTGTGGGAAAATCACAAAAAATAGGAACAGCTCAAGATAGGAAAGGGCACCTACTTGGGCTTTGATCTTCTATTTTCCTTCTACTCGGGTCTCGAGGTTGACGGCGCTACGCTGCAAACTGCGGTTGTGCGCGACGACAAGTGAACTGGGGTTGAACGTTGGTGCCACGGCGAATTATTTGCACCAGTGCACGACGAATAGCACTGTGCAAGCGGATACTACAAAATTGTTCTTCGGCCCGATTGCCACAGTACTGCTGTCATATCTATGGTCAAGCTTCAACTGCTCGAGCGGGAGCGGTATGTTGATGATTTTGGTCGGCTGGTGCCATGTTTCCAGCCCCTCTTACTTTATGCGTCTTATTGGGCGCGCGAAATGACGCCACCATCTCTAGCCTCCTATTGGACATGCCCGTGCAAACAAGAAAACCGAAGTGAAGATGAAGGATATTGCCAGCCAATATAGTAAATCAAGTGTGGTTTTTGGCGCAACTACTTGATTAATAGCCATAATGCAGCTGTCACCCCTAAAGGCTAAGACGAATGTCTGGCTAACAGTTATAAGACTCTACCAGTAAAAACGATGACATTAAGTATTTCATTCACTCAGCCTTAGCTCATCCCGGCGTTTCTTACTAGACCACGGTGGTAAAGTTCTGAATTACCTGGCCCCCTCAGATTAAGCCTTAGCAAAGCACTTTCTATCCTTTAAATCTGGGAGACGAGGCATTCAAAGTACTTTGAGAATATATTTGGCCCACGAATATGCCCGTAGAGGGTAAAGGAAAAATTTCAACCGCCGTCGTAAAATTGTTATGTTTAAAGAAATTTGATAAATTGGTCAGATTAGTTAGTTTATTTTTGTTACTTTTGTCCTGACCTATTATATATTAACTATGTCTTTGCAGTCCTACAGAATAATATTGGTTGTTAAACACATTCAGAGAAATTGAATTATAAAATCTCGGACAAGATAAGGAAAAATACTTTTAGTTTTGAAAATTCATTGAAAAAGTATGAAGAATATAAATAAAAAGATATAGTACATTTATCAGCAGGGTATTCAACTGCGAGGCTAAATATTTCTCTGAGAGTTTTTGGCGATTAAGAGTTAACCACGCCACTGAAAGTTTTGACAGTTTTCGATTTTTTTTTAATAAGAAGATATAACAGTAGCATCGTATAGCAAATCGTGAATTGCCGATGAGTATACTGTTTTAAAAATATTATATAAGATAATTTTATTTGAAAATATAAACAGAAAAAACAAATATTTGTCTTGAAACCTTTTTTTTAACAGCAGATATGCTGAAAACATCTAAATTATGCTTGATCACGTCTTTACTATGTTTTTGCAAAAGGATCATTTTATGATAAGCCCTCTCTTTGTAGATTTTATTAAATATAAAAATATGAATTTATACGTAACTATTTATAAAGAATATTAAAGAAATACTTTTATATATGATAATATACTATGATGTGGAGATTAGGAAAACTTTATTATATCGCGGATTCTTCCTGGCCACAATTATGAGTGTACTGTGTAGTGTGATTGCTTATAGTAACTACCGGAAAATATTATTCGGATCAACAAATTTCTCGGATGTATTAGGCAAATAATCGTGACGAGGAAGAGTCATGCCGCAGCTATATATGGTTGTAGCATAGATAGTTCGGCTCCACCGTGGTGAGGACCACGCTCTCATAGAATACCAGCGTAAAAGAGCAGCATAATGCTCCTGTGCCGGATACACTTTTCACTGGAAACGAGGCATTCCATATTTATCCTCACAGATGAAAACGCATCCACATTTTTATTCTTAGTCGAAGATGTACTTGTAGGTGTTTATAGGCTACAGTTTTCAATTACCATCAGATGGACTGTGAGCGTATTTGTCACCCTTTTATTAAAAAAAAACATAAAAAAGAACTTAAAAACGTATAATAATATTTTATTTTATTTAATAGGATAGGGTGCCAAACGAGCACACAGTACACCTGATGGTAAGTGATCGCTGTGGTCTATAGACACCTACATGTGTCCCCAATTACGAATCAAAATGCAGATGCGTTGTCACCCGTGAGAACTAAAATAAAATGCCGCATTTCCAGTAAAAAGGGTCTGCGGTTCTTTATACTCACCATGCGAAATAGAGCAGCATTAAGCTACTATTTCACGCTGGTATTCTGTATTTATAATAAGTAATACCCATTGAAAAGATTAATCATTACCATCTTTTCATCCCATTTCAATAATATTCTTGTTGAATATAGGCCCTTCCTCAAGGAAAATAAAGATTTCATTGATTTTTTCATGTATATGTCTTGTTTTTCTATAAACTGTTATATTTCTTAAAATAACGAAGTTTGTCTTGTTGTGAAATGATTCCCGATTACGCCATGAGTTTCACTTCGAATTCACTCTGGACTAAATATAGTGTAAATATAAAAGTTTTAATATGTGTGTGATTTCAGATTTTTAATTTTTAACATAATACAAATATTTATGTAATGTGTAAATATGATATCAATCACTTAAATCGCGCCGAAGTCACACAATCAATAAGATTGTAGCGTGACAGACCCAAATATCGGCGAAAAAGTTAAAACACAAATTAATTTTAAATATAATGATTTTATATTGCAAAATGACTAAAAATATCCAATCAACAAAAATGGGTTGGAATATATGGGCTTAAGATATTTTGTTCTTCAAATTAATTAGGTTTGATAACTGAAAACTGATTGCGTGATTTTTTTATTTTTTTTTATTTTAATCTTTGCTAGCTTGATTTTTGGGTAGAATTGTTCTCTGACGTTGTATTATCATGGCATCTTGCTAAAACAGACTTATGAGCTATTAGTATCAGGTTTATTTTTATGCCAATAATTGAATTCAGCAAGTCCAACTCTTACATTTAGCGATTTCTTTTTTATTCACTTAATAATATGAAACCTGAGACGAAAAACTGTCTATCTCTCCACCCATCCATTACAGTCTATAAAAGTCCAATGCTGAATATAAGCCTCCCTCATAGATCGCCTCACAGATATTTTGCCATAGTTGATACGCTTGGCGAGCGGATTGCCAACCGCAGTTTTTTTATTATTTTTAGTTGTTACCGGGAAGATATTGCTGCCCATCACCTGTTTCTGTTTCCCTCTGTCACCTCTTACGACACCCACAGGACGATATGGGGCACTGAATATTCTTACACTACACGGCAAATTGCGGAAAATGTTCGGAAAACGGAGAATGTTCGGATAACTCCATTAGAATCTGGGTATACTTACCATTGACTTAAATACTGTACCCTGTTAATTCCAGAAGCTTCGAAATGTCTTCCAATGAAGCTTTTCCAAAACTTGCTTTTTTATTAAGTTGACCCTTTGGTAATATGAAGCATAAAGCCTTTGTTGTCTTGTAGCAGTTCTAATCAACATCTGCCTTCTGCTTCCAATCAATTGGTTTCCGTGAGTACCTTTTCTTCTTTCTCTTAGCTTTAGGTGGTATTTTTTGATTCAAGTCATCTGAGCCTGGCCGCCTTATTGGTGGCTTTGATTCTTAGTCTATCTGAGACTCGCAAACTTGACCGAAACTCCAGAACTCTGCCTTGCCAGACTTGATAAAGGCTCTTTCTTTGCGTCCAACTCGACTCTCGATGACGGGGGGAGTATGCCGCCGACCATCCCGCGGTGTGAGTGCTCCATGCCGGAGGTGCAGTTCACACAGCGTTCGGTTCGCAAAGCACTCCCCTCCCTGGATATCCACAAGTCGAGTGGGCCTGACGGTATCCTCGCAACTGTGCTGAGGACGTGTGCTCCAGAGTTGGCACCGGTCTTAACACGTCTTTTCCAATACTCCCTAGGCGTAGTCCCAAAATCATGGAAGACGGCTTTCGTTCACCCGATCCCTAAAAAAGGCGACCGCTCTGACCCGTCCAACTACAGGCCCGTCGCCATCACCTCCTTGTTCTCCAAAACAATGGTGTCCATTGTAAACTGCTAGCTTATGAGGTACCTTGAGGATTACCAGCTGATTAGTGATCGCCAATACGGTTTCCGTCGTGGTCTTCTGGTCTACCAGACTCATAGATGGGCGACGGCAGAAGAGTCCAAGGGGGAGGCATTGGCCGTTAGTCCGTATGTCCAACATTGCGAAGGCCTACGATCGGGTTTGGCATAAAGCGCTTCTTTCGAAGCCCCCTTCCTATGGGCTCCCCGAGAAATTTTGCAATTGGATCACCAGCTTTCTTGCCGATCGGAGCATCAAAGTCGTTGTAGACGGTGTAAGCTCCGATTACAAGTGTATTAATGCTGGTGTTCCACAAGGCTGCGTGCTATCACCAACGCTGTTTCTTCTGCATATCAAAGATATGTTGCAAACCGGCAACTTTCATTGCTATGCAGATGACAGCACTGGTGGTGCTCTGTACACCGGCCGTGCCAATATTTCTCGGGAAAACGTCTCCGAGTACCGAGACAAACTGTGTCTGAAATCGAGTCTTTGCTGAACAGAGCCTCGGATTGGGGGCGATCAAATCTAGTCCAGTTTAACCCTCAGATGACACAAGTTAGCGCGTCAACCGTTAAAAAGAACCCCTATGTCGTATCACCTCGGTTTCAAGGCACTCCTCTTGTTGCCTCAGCCAATATCGGAATCCTCGGAGTCGACATACCAAGTGACGTGCAGTTTCGTGGTCACTTGGAAAAGAAGGCCAAATTGGCCTCTAAAAAGCTTGGCATGCTCAGCAGAGCGGGACAGTATTTCATAACGGCGCACCGCCTGCAACTTTACAAGGCGCAGGTTCGGCCGCACATGGAATACCGTTCCCATCTCTTGGCTGGAGCTCATCAGTACCAGCTTCTTCCACTTGACCGCATCCAGCGTGGAATGGCTCGAATCGTCGACGATCGAGTACTTTCCGATCGGTTCGATTCACTGGAGCTGCGAAGAGAGGTTGCATCTCTTTGCATTTTCTTTCGCAAATACCACGGGGAGTGCTCCGATGGATTGTTCGGATTAATCCCGACCGCCAAATTTCGTGAACGCACTACGCGGCAAACATTCCTGATACCATACACACTCTACCATCTGGATGCTTGGCGGTCCACCACTGTACGTTTCACAAGGAGTTTTCTTTCGCGTACGACCTCTCTGTGGACTTGTTTACCATCGGCGATTTTTCCGGACCGATACGACCTGGGGACCTTCAAGAAAAGAGCTTACTTCTTTCTAAAGGGCCGGCAACGCACCCGCAATTCCCCTGGTATTGCGGTTGATCACGGGCTGCGGTAGTCACTTAACATCAGGTGAGCCGCATGTTCGTTTGCCCCCTCTTCTATAAAAAAAGCCTTAGTACTCCCTTACTGATATTTTTGACAGGTACATTCGTATTTTTGACACGATAAGTGCACGCACCATTATTCCTGTGGGTTCTCTTTTCCGTTACAGCCTATTAAAGTCCACTACTGAACATAGGTTTCCCACATAGATTGCCTCATTGGCATATTTGCCATGGTTGCCACGCTTAGCGACCAGTTTTTTATTTTCAGTCGTTATGTATTAGGAATACGTTGCTGGCCCATCTCCTGATGTGTCTTTTTTAGAGAATAAGAGTGACAAACGGGCACACAGTCCTTTTGATGGTAAGTGGATGCTATGGCTCATAGACTTCTACATTTATCCTCGATTAAGAATCAAAACGCAAATGTGTTGTCACCCCTGATGACCCATTCGTGCTACAACCATAATATAGCTGTAGCGTGGCGCTACCACGTATAATGTCTGCCCTCTGTCGGATCTCACCACAACAACAGGATGATATGGGGTCGTTATTAGATTGATATTAGAGGAGAGTGATTTAAAGAGCCTGTACGGTAATTGTAGAATTCGAGGTTGTTTGAAAGTTTCTACACTCGATGTGAAGAGTACGTTGGCTGTTGGTTAATATCGTTAGTCTCGGGGGAGACCGCCGAAAGGGTTCACGTTTTGTCGTGGCGGGTTAAGTAGCGGTGGGTTGGTCATCCACAGTGAACAAAGAGGAACCCACTAAGCTGGCCCAAGGTGCTTAAGAGAAAGAAGAAGAAAAAGGTCTATTCTTCCTTCTCGTTGTAGTTGAGGTGGGGTAGCGGGGTAAGAGGAGTGCTGGTATGACGATGCGCTACTCACCATATCCTCCGAGATCTGGCGGGGCCTTACCGTCACTGTGGTGGTAGTGAGGCTGTGGAGAGGAATATTGGTATTGCGAGGCGCTGCTTTCGGTATAGTCCGAGGCCAAAACTTGGCTGGCGGTGGAGTCAAAGATCAGACACGCCACTGAGGTCAAGAAGAAGGCTTTTGGGTTCTCGATTTTCTTAGCCCCATGGCCTCCGCGTACCGGAGTCGGGAGAGGCAGGGAGGGAGAGGAGGAGTGTGTTAGTGGAGTTACAGGCCATGGAGGAAGGTACGCCTAGTGTTCTTTTGTGCCTTAAGTAAGAAGGAAGAGAGTCCCAGCCTTCTCCTTCTTTGTTTTTGTCTTCTTGTTGTCGCTGAAGCTGAACACTTAGTATAGCGACGGGCGGTAGCGTCAAAGATACTGCAATCTTAAAACACTTTATTTAACGATTAAGACTTCAGAAGACATACTTCTGGTTGGAAACTTGCTAGTAGATGAGAAAGAAAATGGAGATGTAAATATTATACATAGAAAAAAGTAAAACGCAAGAGATCAATTTCTTTTTTTTAATGAATTTTAGAAAAAATTTCTTAAAAATATCAATTATGATATAGTGTAAACTTATAACCTTGTTCAGTATTTATAAAATTTACAAATTATTGGCACTCGTTGCACCCACAGGAAAAGCCACTCGACACTTTATTAATAGTGATTTAATAATTACGATCTATATTATTCTGGGATGTACATTTACGGAATGTGACACTTATTGTATGTATGGATCAAAACCGTTTAGAGGTAAAAATATTCAAATTAATTACAAAGTTTCGAAGTACAAAAATTTTAATGGCACAAGAAATTGGATCTTCTTTTGTTTATTGTATAAAATCATTCAAAAGCCAGTTTTTTTAGTAACCACAAAGTTAATCAAGAGGTTTTTCTTCGGTACAACAAGTTTTCAGGTAACCTTTGAAAAATGTTACTTTTTTTCTTAAACATAGATTATGTAACTAAGGAGTATTTTGAATAAAACTAATTTACGGATTTTATCGCGTTTAAGTTTGTTTTTATTCCTGACGTTTGCTTTGCAGCGCCCATGGCTAAGGCGGTCTTACGTGTTTGACGTTTAGATATTATCGTTGACTATCGCTATTTTCAACTTCAAAATGTTAAGTATTGGTCCGATCTACGCAGACTATTTTATAGGTTGAAGATAGCTTTTATTAAATGCGGTAAAATCCGTATAATTAGTATAATTCAATGAGTAGTACTCACATCATCAAAGGACATCAAAGAGTATTTTATCCATCTTAATTATAAGAAATTGGCAGTGGTAATTTATTGTTTTTAATTGTATATGAATAATAATAATTAATAGCTTTTACTAGCTAAATAAATATCTATCATCTAAGGAGATTGGCATCATACGGATTCAATTGTCTAAAACTATATATTTGTAAAAACATCAACTTCTTTTATAGTAGTAGTTTCATGTATTATAAAATTATTATATTTTGTGTCTTGTTAATTAATTCAATTCTTTATAGTTGTTTTATTGACATAAAAATATTACATAATGACTTTACATTATCAATAACATATCTAATGCTCTTTTGCAATAATTATATATCGCTATAACCAGATCCATTTGTATTATTATTGGAATGATACCTTAAAGCCGCGTTGACACGATCAGAGTATGTTCGAACCGAGTGGTGTTTTAGGAGTAGCTTTAAACAAGTATACTAGGAAAGCTGTTGAGATTAACATAATTCACTCCGATTATTTTTTTCACTATTGCAATTATTTTTCACAGTCCACATCGAAAAATGTCAAACTTTGTGCGAAATAGTATGGGAATTGTCGCAGACTTGTTAATAAGAGTTAAGACGTGAAAAACGTAAGGCATCTCGCAAAAGAAGAAGAATTTGGACATTTTGAAGACTTTTTAGCACGAGACGCTTGGTTGTTGTTATTAGTTGCCATTTTTTTCCCAACTCATATATGAGCTAGCTCGGGACAGTAAGACGCGATCCGAGTCTACACAGATCAGGCACTGTCGTCCAAATGCGCTCGGATTATGGGTTGTAACAATACGAGTTGCATCCAAGTAAGTATCCAAATCCACTTGGTCCAAGCAGACTCTTAACATATCAACGCGGCTTAATACTCTTTAGGATTTGCACTTTTTGAATCTTTCAAAGGTTACCTGCGACAAATGCTTAGAAGAAACTCGGGAACTGCCTGTACACTAATTGTCTAGGAGGCCTCGCCAAACGTTCTTCTTGATACGTAATTCTTTGTGGTTGTAGGTAATATGAGGCGGGTGTTCTTATACTAACTCCAGAGACTTGTGGTCGTCTTCTCAATTGAAAATTACTTAATTCCGATGCCGCGTATTGCGGATCTGGTTGGAAATTACTTCTAAATCGGTATGTGTAATCCCTATCTGGTGATATTACAAATCCACTGGGTACCCTCACTTTAGGTGATATGGGCGCCAAAGCTTCATTAAGCTCCACATCGTAATCGTTTTCTATTGAATCCGCTAGGTTTTGTTTTATTGATATATTCTCTGGTATCTGTAAGGGTTTTCCTGTTGCAGTATACGGTTTTGAGATTTCAGGTGTAGGCACTGGTGGCTTATAATTAGATGTGATATAATCACCGGGTGATAAGGTGGACTGAAGTTTATCTCTTATTGCTTCGTAGTTATCATTGAACACTTTTAGTACTTTCGTCGCAAGAGATTTAGCTTTTTCTTCTGTTGTAGCATGCTCTGTTGTAGTGATTGATGGAGTTGTTATAACCACTTCTGTTGTCGTCGTCGTATGTTTTTTGTCTTTACCTTCGTATTCAATATCCTCCTCGTCGTAGTATTCGTATTCATCTTCAGACTTTAAATTGCTCGAGAACGTTGGTTTCTCTGTACCAACAGTGGTACTTACTTTCTCTTTTGTTGTTGTAATTGTTTCGGTGGTTGTTGTTCTAGAAGTTGTTGGGGGCGCAGCAGTTGTAGTGGTGGCCATGGTTGTTGTTGTGGTGGTTGTGGTAGGTTTAGGGGTGGTGTTAGGCGGTAAACTTAGGTCCTTACCAGCGACTGGCTGTAAACCTCGTGGCAGGTAGGGACTGCCACCCCTAGACGGTAAAAAAGGACGCTTAACAATTTTTATATTAGATCGGACTTTTTTAATTTTCGAAGAAATTTCCTCTTCATTTACCTTAATGTCTTCGGTGCTAGGTTGCTTTTCATATTCGTAATAATAGTCATCGTTACTATTTTTTAATTTAATTGGCCGTTCGTCTCTGTTGCGCTGGACGTACGAGGGTTTTTTTATCGGTCGCTCGTAATCATAATCATCTTCTTCGTAATCTATCGGCATTTTTGGCGTTTTGGACTTTGAATTAACTGAACTAGTATAATGCGGTCTTATAGGCTTAAACTTTTCTTTTTCCACCGGTTCCAATTTTGGTCTTTGCTGAATAGTACTAAATTTACCGGAAGATGATGTTTTACTCACTTCTTCTTCTTCGTAGTCGTCATAATATTCATCGTCACTAGCTTTAGGCGGCGGCTTTGTAGTTGCTATAGGTACATACTCATATTTATCTTTTTCATTAGCTGGGACAGGACGTTTGATTTTCGGTGGCATACGTGGTTGACTAAAAATGCCATAGCCATTAGGCTTCACTAACGGTTGACCTTCTGGTGCTGATGGCACCTGACGTTTTTCTTCATGGACTTTATCTTCACTTTCATAGTTTCTTTCAGGTTTTATATTAGGCCTTTCTCTGTTATAGAGTCTTCGATTTTCTGTTGTTTTATGACGATTTCTGAAATTGTCCCTTTTACTTTCTGCGTTTCCAACGTCATCTCTTAACGGTCTTCTTTCGTCTATCGGTCTGATCTCATCCCTCGGTCTAATTTCATCTCTAGAACGTATTTCATCTCTCGGTCGAGTTTCAACTCTTGATCTTGTTTCATCTCTTGATCTTATTTCATCTCTAGGCCTTATTTCATCTCTAGGCCTTATTTCATCTCTGGGCTTTATTTCATCTCTAGGCCTTATTTCATCTCGTGGTCGTTCTTCATTTCGGGATTTGATTTCATCTTTTTCCGATGGAATATCTTCTCCAGTAGTAGCATCATCAGAAGAACTTATTTCATCTCGGGATTTAAAATCATTCCTTTTTCTACCATCATTTCGAAACTTTGTTTCACCTCGAGATGTTCCTTTCCAAGGCACTGAATCGTCTCTTGACCTTTCCTCGTCTCTTGGTCTCAAATCATCCCTTGGTCTTGGTTTAAATTCATTCCTTTGCCCACCTCGTGGTCTACTATCTTCGTCAGTGTCGTATCTGTCTTCTTCATCGTCTTTAGGTCTACCTTGCCGTCTTCCGCCTTTATAACCTGGTCTTCTTTCTTCTCTTCTATCATCGTCATCGTAAGGTCTTCTTTCTGAATAAGGCCTTTTGCCGGGTCTTCTATCATATGGTCTTCTTTCTTCAAAATAATCTTCACTTTCATCTCTCGGTCTTGATCGTGGTTCATACCTGTAAATACATGGAAAGAAAACTTAAAATGAAATAATTGTTTTGGAAATTGATAACTTAATGAATAGTCCCGCTGGGTTTCTTGCTGGTTCTTCCCAGGACAGAGGTATTTTTGCGAACCAGTGGTAAATGAAAAAAGTGACTTTCAAT
>DWHP01001925.1:0-15174 GCA_018247895.1 Parnassius honrathi | reverse complement strand
AGAGTCACTGAGACAAAAATTTAAGGAAATTAATATATTAACTCTGGCCTCTCAATACATTTATGAAAATGTAATATACATACACAAAAATACAAGTAGTTTTGCAAAAATAAGTGATATTCATTCTGTAAATACTGGGAACAGACACAAGCTAGTAGTACCATTTACTCGACTCCACCGAGTCAGTAATTCATTCTTGGGGCGACGTATAAGCCTTTACAACAAAATCCCAGAAAATATACAAAATTTGTCGCACACAAAGTTCAAAAATGTTATTAAACTAAGTTTGTATAAAAAGGGTTATTATAATATTAATGAATTTATGAATGATAGGCTATTTCTAATTTGTCTTGTGTTGTTAATTGTATACGTGATTGTAAGCTATTATTGAAAAAAAAATAGTCCCGCCCTTGCTGGGTCTTCCCAGGACAGAGGTTTTTTTTTTGCGAATCAGTGGTAAATGAAAAAAGTGACTTTCAATAAGAAATGTTATAATCTACATTGAATAAAAAAGTTTCTGTTTCCGTTTCTGTTTCCTATTATGAAAAAAGAAAACTATTTTCTTATAGGAGACACAAATCCCGCTCGATTTTTTCATACCATCTTTTTAAATTACGTCGCTCTTGACCCTGATGTTTTGAAAATAGTGGATTAGAATGAATTTGTAAAAACTTATACATGATTGGGAAACTATCGTATAAACAACATGTAACAAGTATAAGGCTTCGGATACACCTAATCCGTAATTAGTTTGCACGGGCGATGACGACCGAACTCGGACGATCGAATCAAACACTCGTAAAACAAAGAGAGCACTTACACAAACACGACCGTCATTGTCCGATCACGCAAGAAAACGGCCGATCAACCGTCGAGTCCGAACATGTTGAGATTTCTCGCCCGACTGCCGGCGTCTACAGCGCAAATTGAGTGTATTTATAGTTTAATTTAACCATTTTGAAGTTATTCTAATGTTTCTGTCAGAGTTGTTATCTACCAAAATAACTGTGGATATTGAACATACAAAAATAGAAAAGAATACCGGCAACGTCCAATGTAGGCACAGGTGGTACACCGTTGCAGTGTAAGCACATACACGTCCGAGTTACTCGTCCGGATTACTGAACACCAATTGAAGCTTAAATCACACTAATAATTAATCACTTTAGTGCACTTTATTTCGCTCCGAAACTTCGCTTGACTCGCCAAATTCAATACTGCCCCGGTCGCGGTTTTCAACGGCTTTATATAGGGCCCTTCGACTGAATAATCCTGAATGTTCCAGCAAACATCGGTCCCGACCGACTAAGTGCAGAAAGTTCGAGTGTAAACCTTTCCAGAAAGCCTAACTCTTCTATCCGATACAAGATGGCGCTGTTGGGAGAGTTTCAGAAAGATCTTGATACTCCTGTTTCTGATACTTGATACCAGATGGCGCTAGTGCCATCAACTGTGGCGCGCAACAGTATTATGAACATGGCGGTTATTAAACATAAAATAATTTTATTTACCACAATTGGGTTAGAAGGATTGTCTTCTGCGGTTATAGTCAGTAAAGGCACTTCGTTGTTATTCAAAGAGTAACAAAGGTTTTCAGCTCGTAGGTATGTTCCCGGAGGCAGGTGCGAACTCAACTGGAAAATGCGGGTCTGAAAAAAATACCTCTCGTTAATATTACAAAACTTTTTTTATAGAATAAGCGTGACAAACTAGCACACGGTTCACCTGATAGTAAGTGGATGCTGTGGGCTATAGACATCCACATTTATCCTCGATTAAGAATCAAAACGCAGACGCGTTGTCACCCTTGAGGACTAAGATGGAATACCTCCATTCCAGTAAAACGGGTCTCCAGTGTCTACACTCATCACACGAAACACAGCAGCATTAAGTAACTATTTTACGCTGGTATTCCGTGAGAGCGTTGTCCTTTTCCGGTCATAACCGTAATATAGCTGCAGCGTGGCTCTACCTCGTACAAAACCATTTTTCGGCCCCTTCGAAATTCGGACAAGAGGTTCTACCTTATTCCTTCATGTATTACAGCCTATCAGATGCCCACTGCTGAACATAGGCCTTCCTCAAAGATTGCCTCAATAGGAATATTTACGCTTGGCAGGAAGGTTGACAAAAGCAGTTTTAATTACTTCCAATTGTTATTAGGAAAATGCTGCTGCTGCATCTCCTGTTCCATTTCCCTCCGTCATCTCTTACGACACCAACGGTATGCTATGAGGTAGTGGATTCTGTTGCACCTTAGGGATGATTAATCGTCACGCATGGCAGATGGATTGAAGATCTATGTACTAAATGCTCGTACCCTAACGCTGTCACGTCAGTGATTGCGGGTTCTATTTTATTGGGGAACATCTATCGATTGCCAACAGATCATTCGTTCATTTTCATGGGTGGTTATTACCTGCTACCCGTCGCCGGTCTGGATATTTTCACTGGGCTTAAAAGAAATGATTACACCGCCAGCTGTTGCAAACCGTAAAATCTTAGATCCGTATTGCCGTTTCATTAGAGTACCTTATTCTCTAAGGACACGGCCATACGGCTAAATAAATATCAATAGGTTTCAAACAGAAAAGTGCTTTCAAAAAAAAAAAAAAAGGAAATACATATATCAAACATATTTAAATGCCAATTTTTCAAATTATTGTCTACGCTCACTATAGGTACACTTTGTTAGTCACCAGATTTGTTTTCCGCATTATCGAAATTGTTACCTGCAATTTTAAGTATTGAGACACCATGCGCTCGGCGGTGAAGGAAAACGTCATGAGGAAACCTGCCTTACCAAATAAGTAAATAAATTCGAGGATATGTGAATTTCCTCTACATGTATTACGTCAACATAGTGAACTCCTTTGCTCCTAAACCTTCAATGAAATAAGCGGCTTGCGCCAAACAGTGGGGCGTTTATACCTTCTATCGATTTCAATTAATTTGAATAAAACACCGATGATATGTTAATTTAGATTACTAACATAATATTTTTAAAAATCTCTTAAAAATATTTAAAAGTATTTTAACAGCCCTGCTTAAATATCGACTATCACGTAGGGTTGCCAACATTTAAGCTTAGGCTGGCAACTTCGCTAGCGCGTCACGTCAAATGTATTTGATGAGCTTAAAATATTATCAGTTACGATTTATTATTACCATTAGCATAGAATATGTGAAGGGGTAGTGGTAAGCGACGTAGCACACGTCGTTCGTATGAGGGAACTCGATGTTGAAGGTGACTGTGAGGTAGCACTTGTTGTGGTTCTTCTGGTTCGCGTAGTGGTAGCTATTGCGGTAGTAGCAAATTTCCGTGCCAGCTCTCACCCACCCTGTGTATAGGAAAAATAAATAACGAATTTTAACAATAGGGTAATAAACTTAACGAAAATTG
The DNA here is from genome assembly GCA_018247895.1 of Parnassius honrathi. Taxonomy (NCBI): domain Eukaryota; kingdom Metazoa; phylum Arthropoda; class Insecta; order Lepidoptera; family Papilionidae; genus Parnassius; species Parnassius honrathi. Next base: position 11,771 of record DWHP01001925.1, on the reverse strand, counting down.
TATGTTAGTATGTTATCTTTTCGTGTTACGATTTGAAATAAAAAGAAGGGCTATTATCATATAATATAGTATTAGATATATCTGATTTTGATCATACTCGTATCCACTACCCAGTATCGTCCCGTGGGTGTCGTAAGAGGCGACAGAGGGAAACTGAGGCTGGAGATGGGCAGCGGCATCTTTCTGATAACAACTTAAAATTAAAAAAAAAAATCGTGCAGTGAGGATCTATGAGGCGGGGGGCAGGATCAGCGATGGACTTTTACAGGCTGTAATCTGGGATCTGATGCCAGAATATTGTCGGGCTATAATTTGAGATGCGTCAGAACGACGATTTGAAATTGATGTAACTATTTAGACGGCACTATTGTTTTTACGTTGAGCTTGGTAGTTTAGTAGAGTGAAGAGGCTGATGAGATGTCTTTAAAGCAGAAGTAGATTTAAAAGGTTAAGTAGTTTAGCTTTACAAATAATCCTAAGTAAACGCCGTTAAGTAGTTTAGCTCTAAATCAATTTCATATTTTATAGATTTGTTAAATGTTCATTACATATTATATTTAAAGACAAAAAAAGAAATGTGTTAATTTTCCATATTTCAAAAACTCACAAGGAACAAGAAAACGAAATTAAGCATCGATGTGTTGATGAGACTTAATAGATAATTTAGGGACTTTTAATAAGATGAATCATAAAATTTTACATCCTAACATTGCAGCGCCTAGTAGCGGCGTAGGAATACACTGCACCATATCATCCCACGGGTGTCGTCAAAGGCGAAATAGGGATATTGAAACAGCAGATGGGCGGCAACATCCACCTGATAAAAACTATCAACTCATAATACAAAAGCTGTGGTTGTCAATGTACCTAATAAATGTGACTACTATTCTTTGTAATGATTTGTTATTTTTATACTTACCTTATTTAGTTATATAAACAAACAGACATTTTAATATCCTATATTATAACATAAATTTTAGGTCCCCGTGTGTTGTATTGCTTTAAAACTCCTTGCATTGATTAGTTATTTTTAATACTTACCTTAAATAAGGTAAGTATTAAAAATAACTTAATAACTAAATAGTTATATAAACAAACAAACATTTCAATTTAATAAGTGATTATAACATAAATTTTAGGTCCCCGTGTGTTGTATTGCTTTAAAACTTGCATTGATTAGTTATTTTTAATACTTACCTTATTTAGTTATATAAACAAACATTAAATTTTAATATAAAAAGTGATTATAACATAAATGTTTAGTGTGATGCCTTGCATTACATTAAGTCGCTTCCATAAAAAAAATATTTGAAAGAAATAACGTATATGATCACGTTTACCTAAATCAATTCGATAATACCATGGCATGTGCCATATTACAGAAGTTGTATGGATTACCGAAGATACACAAACCAAACGCTCCATCTACGTCTCAAGTGAATCAGATCGATTCATCGACTTATAAGTTGGCTCAACACTTGGCAAAAATACTGCCACCGCTGAGAGGACATACCAGAGCGCTCACAAAAGATTCATACAATTTTATTAGTGAGAAAAAAAATCTACATCTCGCTGACAATGAAACAATGGACAATTTTAATGTCCAGTCACTATTTACATGCTTATCTATTTAAGACTGCATCTTAGTTGTAACTAGGAAGCTAGAAGAAAACAACATGCCTGAAGAATATGCAGTATTACTCGAACACCGCCTCAAGGAGCAGTTCTATAAGCCAGTAGACAGCGTGGCGATGGGTTCATCTTTCATAGTTACTGACATAATCATAGAGGACTTTGAGGAGAAAGCCTTTCTTACTGCTCCTATAAATCCAACATTCTACAAGCGGTACGTAGACGACACTTTCACAATTTTACCATTTGAAAAAGTAACTGCATTTTTAGAGCACACTAACTCCATAAACTCCAAAATAAAATTCACAATGGAGTGATAGGCAAATAATTATTTAGCTTTCCTAAATGTTTTTTTCAGTCGTTCGAAATCCTGATAACACTATTGGTTACACTGTGTGTCAGAGAGAGACCCATACCAACCGCTATTAAATGGTGAATCTCACCATCATCCAGCGCAGTTAGCTACCGTGGGTAATTCTTTTGTTTCATAGAGTACAAGGGATCGGTGATAGTAAACATCCGGCCGCTGAGTTTGGACACAAGCTTGGAGTACCGCGTCTATGTCACAGTGACTTAGTGAAGCCGGCCACAGTCGAGCGCGCGCCTGCCGTACTACCGTATGTCAGGGGAGTCACAGAGAAGGTTGGCTACATCTTGAAGCAAACTTCCATTAAAACATACTACATGCCATCGCAGAAGATTAGTCAATTTTTACCATCCATTAAGTATAATATCCCTCTACAGGATGCGAGAGTGTTCAAAATAGATTGTGAATGTGTCTCTCTTACATAGGACAAACAAAAAGAACGATAAAAATCCGCGTGAAAGAATATATAAATGACGTGAATCACCGACAATCCGGGAAGTCTGTGAACAAGTTCAAGATCGTCCCCACCATTTCATCAGATTTGGTAGACCACAAATCCCCGCAAAGAACACCCATTCCTGCTAAGAATCATACGCGAGGCTACTGAAATTAAAAAAAACATCCTAATTCCAACAGAGAAGATGGATGGGTGCTGCCATCTGCTTGGTATCTTATAATTAACAAAATTAAATCCAAGCCCAAGCATACCACTGCAAGACTTCTAGATACTGTAAGCTCGTTCTGCGTAGATTGGACCAAAATTTATTAATATACAAAAACTGGAGGTAGCCGAGCTATGACATTGGGACGTCAAACATTTCAGTCACCCTCGTGACTATGGGTGCTGTAAAAGCACCCGAAACGTCGGGAGTTAAAAATAAGTTAATTAAACGCGATCAAATCCGTATAAATAGTTTTATATTGAACAAACGGTTCAATATTAATATAATATTCATAAATATATTATTAAAATTAATATTCATTTGTTCGTATTTTATGCGCTGCCGTACCGTTCGTCAGATTGTGGAAATACTTTGACAACTTTTTGCATTGGCCCAAATGTTATAGTAGAACATAGTACAATTATATATATCACTCAGCTTCCATGAATGTTTTATCATTCCCAATTAAACAATATAACTCTTCTAAACTTAAAACGATATTTCCACAATTATTTCTTCCGCGGCTGTAACTGACACTTTTTCCGATCTGTTTAATTTTGTTTTATGTATTTTGTTTATGGATGTTATGAATTTAAGTGAGTTTTTTTTTTATTAGAAAATTAAATTTGGCTTATTCTTTATTTTGACTACAACCTTAACTTTTTATTATTAGTGCAGTGTTTATTACGAGTTTTGGATCTAAAATTTTAATTTTAGAATTGCATATAAAACACGAAGAAAGTTTTCCTCATATTTATATAGTTTCCTTTTTATTTCTGTATATATGATATAACGTGTTTTATTTTTAAAAATTGTTGAACCGTATTTTAAGAAAAGTAATCTTTGTATAGCCCTAAAAACAATGTTTCACTTAAAATGTGAAAATTTTGTATTTGAAAATAAAGAAAGGCGAGAACTGTTATTGTGACGTTTAACATAGAAATGAAAGAAGAACATAGTACACTAGCTACTAACAAAAGGGATACTTAAGAATACCTGGTTTTCCCAGAATAGCTTCTTTCACAGAATATAAAACTGGCTTCATACCGAAATTGAATTGACTGTCTGATTTCTCACAATTTACAATATTAAATACATAGGGACGTCCCTGCTGCATGTTGCGTACTTCGAAATAAAACCATTGATGTCTTTTAGAGGAATTCACATCTGGCATTAGAATCAGCTCGTATTCTCTTGGACCTACCTAAAATGATGTATCAAATATAAATTTTAAATCAGTTGAAAATGTTTTATTTTCATTTTACCTGAATTGCTTTTCTGAGATTCCCGGATTCAAACCTCGACTCAAAGTTCAAACGCGATGGAAATGTGTTAATTTTTGAAACGTCTTGCACATCTGTGTTTGTCAACAGAAGATTATCCGTGCTGAAATAAAGAATATTAGTTACGTACATACATTAATAAAACGATATAAAACTTATGAAAAGCACAATGAAACCTTTTTTGTGACGAATTATCTGAAGCCATACTGTTACATAATTGATCTAAATCATACACAACTTCGTTTAAATATGCTTCTGGATTAATAGCTTTATCCACACACGATAGTAATCTGCTCCTGGTAAAATATAATTACATTGTTACATTTTCATAATTTTCAATTGTCACATTGATGTGGAAATATTTTATTAATTTTAAATAGTTACCGGCAAGCTGTTCTTTCCATTTTATTCAGTGGTTCTGGATGATTTACGCTTTTCCCGCCCACTATATCGGGATAGGCCACTTTGACAAATGGTATCACGCTTCGTACTCTTGACGCGATCGTACAGTATACTGATTGGAATGAGCTATACTTTGGTATATCTTTATGAATTTTCAAATACGAGTAAGACGTTATAGCTAAAAAGTAGAAATAATATTTAGAAAACTGATAGCAAGCTATTTTTCTTTTTTAACGGCATTTGCTTATAACCGAACCGACTTACAAGCACTTTCATAAATTCTATTGCAGCTATGAAATACGGACGTTGCATATGTTGATTCCGAAATACGTTCATATTCTGTATTAGTCAAAAGTGCACAAAGTGAGTTACTTAGAGATGTAGGTATATTTTTACTATTACTAGATTGGTTCAAGTAGTCTTCAAGTATAAATCCTTTTGAGCTAGAGCGACTCTTAACTAGTTTTATTTGTTTATTATAAGATCCGAATTCCTTTAAATAAATAGCGTATCTGAAATTAAATTGAATCGTATTAGCAAAAACATATTCGAAACCTAGGTATGCGCTAAACCCAAATGTAATAGAAACCTTTTTAAGTCTTCTATTTCTCTCTCATTAGGATTAATCCAAAGCGCGTTTTGTATACTTTCACCGCTTTTAATGTGCCCTTTTTCTGTCCCATTCTTTTTTTCTTTTTCATCGACATCGATGTCTGGAAAATCATCCATTCCGTCTATATCCGAATTAGGCTCATCGTCATCAAAATCGGAATTAATTGTCTTTGCATCAGAGTTTGCAGCATCTTCTTCATCCCCGTGGCATGGCCATGATGTGTTTGTCCCTATAAATAAAATAAGTCGTAAATAAAAAGTTAGATATGAAAATAGCAAGCTTATATCGATAAATAACGTCATAATAAAGAAAATTTGTGGCGGTTGTGTGTTCATCATTCTATTTTTTGTTACGAGTATAATATTATCGTACTTAATACACGTGTCTGACCTAGTGCACGATAATAAGTACATCATGATGACTGTATCTCAACATTGGTCCCATGTGACAAGCTAAATTGTATATGAACTTATACAATGTGTCACTTACTTATTGTTTTTGGTAAGACATTTAATTAAATAAAAATATTTTTAAATTAAAATCCTAGGTATATGTAATGTTCAAATGGATACAGAAGCTATCTACTGTTAATTATTAAACCTGCATCAAGTGAAATAAAATTGTAATAAGAATTTAGCACCGAGCGCGTATATGTATCAAAACAACAAAAATTTTAAAAGTATTTTTACAAAAATATTGATGACTAAATTCTGTTTAGTTTCTAGTACATTTATTTAAAAATGTCTTTATACTTTTTCATTCGGTAGTTCATTTTTTTGTTCATAAGTGCTGCAATAAGTTTTAAAAATTTGTTTTGAAAATCAATGCACATATTTGTCCATCGACTCCAAGGTTCGGAGCACAGCTATTAATGCTTAATCACCACCGAAAATGGTTGGTATGCTTTTTGTACATTTTTTAGGCTGGCTTTAAATACAATTGTATTTTCTATGGGTTTCTTCTTTTAAACATTACATATTAATTGGTGGGTGACACCAATATTGATTTCAAAGGATGCGCGACTTTATGTTCACTTTATGGTCACCTGTTTAATATCTAGATCACTTACTCAAAAACAACGTTTTAGGAGGTGTCTGAGGTTAAAGACACGAGGCGATTATTCCAAATCCTGGTTAGCGAGAAACCTATATTTAATAGTAGTTTTTTCATAGCAGGTAACAACAATAGGTATTATTATGTGATGATCTCACCTTTTATTATAGGGTTCAAGTTGAAAGTGGCGGGGCTTGAAGCTGGAACAGGTAAAGCTTGACGTTTCAGACAAAGTGTGATTACAGAACATACTCGTGCTAGAAGACCATCAAATTCCGCTTCGTCAGGACATTGTGAACAGAATCGGTGGAGTATTTGCACGTGCTTTTTCGTACACAGCGCTCGACGACCCGTTCCTGAAAGAAAGAAAAATTAGTACTTGCAACTTTTTTAGTACGAAAAATAGACATTTATATATGTGTGGTAGAGGCTTAAGGAAATCTTCACATCACAAGATTACAATTTACAGAAGTTTTTAAAAATCTATTGTTTTTTGTCAGACAGAAGAATTTGCTTCTTTAATGTGCCTCTTTTATACATACTATAGACAAAGATTATGAAATAGACACAAAGTTCTAAAGAAATGAAAGTTTTTGTAATCTGTTTCAATATAAATAATATAATCTAAGTTTTACTTCCCATGAAATCAAATTATTTATTTAATGTAGTACGTACTAATATTGCAAAGGTGTTGGAGTGTTTGCAAAATGTGTGAGCAAATCTTGAGCCGCATACGTCCCTCATAGCGGTCCCAACGGTCGAACACCCTGAGGAGAACTGCACACAGGCCGGTCTTGATAATGTGCATGCAGCAGACTTCTGTGTAAAGATGAAAAAAATGAGTAAACTTTTATCGCTCAGAAAAAAAGTAATGCAGCAGCTTATATGATTGTCACTGTTGTAAATGGGTCTCCTCTAATTTCTTAAAGGATTTTAGGGCGGGGAAGAGTCCACCGCCCGCTCTTACAAGTGCTGGTGGACTTCACTATCCTTGACTTTTTTGATTGTTAAGATATAACGGTTTCCCCGCGATGTTTTTCTTCACCGTCTAGTGCGTTGTACATTAGCACGTATAATGCCAGTCGATAATTTAATTGGTGCTTGGGAGCATCGATTTCGAAGTGCTCGCATAATAAGCAAATTAAGACGAACGATTATTGTATTGTTAATAACTCATGTTGTCAACAACTGTAATGTTCACTTGATTCTTCGAGTCAGATGGACTTGCCATATCTATGATTTACATCGATTATAGGACCGCAATGAATTGTTAATGTAAATATTTTTTTTAAAGATTTTACGTCGTTATCCAAAAACAGGAAGATATTTAAAAACCCTTAGATAAACTAATTTGATAACTTACATCAATCTCAATTTTGGTTGGTACTAAGACAGGTTTGGTTCTTTTCCGTGTTATATAATATAGAACTAGTGTTGATACATCTTGCGCATTTGACAAATTTTGAGTGATAATGTCTTCATGAACATATTAAAGTTGTGGGTGGTGTATTAGAGTATGTAAAGTGGGACGAGCTGCAGCTGGGACAAGTCTGATGGGTCTCTGGTGATCGACTGATGACGTAAATCACCGTTAATAACAAATCAAAATCTTAGGGATAGTGATGGGGAGCATTAAACACGCTCAAGGGTATCAAATCTGTGTTTACTAACCAACCTGCTTAGCGAGCAAAGTATTTTTTATAGAATAAGGGTCATAAATGAGCACACAGTCCATTTGATGGTAAGTGGATGGTGTGGCCCATTGACATCTACATTTATCCTAATCCTAAAAAAGGACCTCCGGATCTCTACACGCGTCACACAAAACACACTAGTATTAAGCTGCTATTTTACGCTGGTATTCTGTGAGAGCGTGGTCACTCCCCGGTGGAGTGACTCATTCGTTATATAGCCATATAGCTGCAGCGTGGCTCTACCACATATGCAAATCTTATTTAGCGCATTTTATAGGGGTAAAATATGTTTAGCAACGGATTTTCATAGGTCGTAGGTGAAGAAACAATTAAAGGCTGTGTAAAACAATAAAAAAACAACGAATAAAGCAATATGTAATACAAACCAGCTAGTTTCAGAATCTAAAGATCAAGAATTTTTTTTAAAAATTTTACTTCATATTTTTTCAAAAAAATTTTTCAATATGGTTATTATTTTATAAAACTAGTGTCAAACGAACTTACAGTCCACCTGACGGTAAGTGGCTACTGTCGTGCATGGACAATTGCGGCCAACTTCAAGCAAAGTAGGCTAAAGATGTGTTGTCATCTCTGAAGACTAAGGTGCATCGTTATATCTTTATATCCTCAAGATCACTTTTTTTATTAACTGGCTACGGCTCTGGATTCTAGCCCTTCTGAGCCTTCCTCAAGATCAGAATACAGCAACGCAAAAATCTGCTCCTTGGCAGCACAAATAGATAAAAAAGTTTTACCAATCCAGACAGACACCTGGGCAGATAAGAACCTGGTCAAGGGAGGAGGAGGGAGGTCAAGAAGCCCTCTCACACATACACAATAACTACTACACAACAAACAAAATAACTAATAAACTTTTTTTATTCAACACCTTTCACATACTGCCGTCTGCCGTAATATGAAAAAAGAAACGTACATTTTTGTGATCAAGTTATACTGGATGCCTTTTTTACCGTCTGTAAAAAAATAAGGTGTAACACGTGTATGGAGTAGAAGCTTATAGTACTGATATTTTAGAAAATTAAATAAATAAATAAAATTTTAAATAAATAAATTAAAATCTATCGAAATTCAAATCATAACCCTACTATACGAACGGTAATAATACAATAAATTTGGTAGGCATCTTTGACCTTGTCACTTCGCAGGGCCACAGATTCAAGGGCAAAGTGCCAAGTAATAGTTAAAAAAAATTTTCAAACGTTTAATTCAAAATATTAGTTTTCATTGTTTGTAAAATATTTGTGCCTTAGGTTTCTACTCCGTTCACATGTTACACCCTATTTTTTTCCAGACGGTAGAAAACGTCATCTAGTATGACATTTTGGGGGCCAATAAAAAGAGATAAATACTATGATAAAAAAAATTATTATCTTTAATATTTAATGCTAGAGTATTTGAAGATACCTCGTTTCACACTAGCAACTTTAACAAATGTGCACCGTCTAATACACAGCCATGGCGATACATATTTTTAAAATTTTTAATAGTCCCGAGAATAGGTCATATACAAGTCATTTTGAGAATTGATGCAGATGTGCTTTCTCTACTTAAATACGGCCCGTATTTACTATATTAACCGTGTTGCGACAGTGTTAGTATATCCACTACTCCATATAGTCCGATGGGTGTCCTAAAAGGCTACACAGAGAAACTGTAGCAGGAGACGGACAGCAGCATCTTCCTGATAGCAACTCAAATTACCAACCCGGTTCCCAAGCGTGACCACTATGAAAAAATCTATTTTCTTTTTTTATATGATAGGGGGCAAACGAGCATACGGCTCACTTGGTGGTAGGTGATTACCGCCGCCCATGAACAACTTTTTCAAAAGATGTAGGCTCTTTTCTTGAAGGTCCCGAAGTTGTCGCGGTCAGGAAAATCTCTGGTGGTAGTCGATCCTACAACGAAGTTGTGCGAGGAAGAGAACTTCTTTTAAATCGCACTGTTGTGAACCGCCAGTCATCCAGATGATATGGATGGTATCGCGAGTTTTTTCGCGATGTGCGATGGTGAAATTGTGTGGCTGGAATTAGTCCGAACAATTGCTTAGAGCACTCCCCGTTGGTAAATGCAATAAAATACAGAAAGAGATGCAACATCTCTTCGTATTGCCAGTGAGTCAAGCCAATCGGAAAGAGCTCGGTCGCCGACGATTCGGACAATCTCCTCTAAGAGGCCTATATCAATCTATTAAACCTATATTCGCCTATAAGTCTATGTTCGGAAGTGAACTTTTATAAACTTTAATAAATATATTTATTATATACCATGTCATGATAATTGATTATTTCAATCTATCTAAATTATGTAATCTAAAATGAATAATATTTAATAGGGATTAAATTAAATTTTATTGTATAAGTATTTCTTATTCGTGGTGGTAAAATGCGATTCTTACTGTTTTTGCTGAAGTAGTCGATGGCGTCGAGACAAAGACGGAGCCTCGCGGTGGGAATGTAGCCGAGGCTCACCAGGACTCGCTCATACGTAGCAGTAATACCGTCTCGGATCAGGATAGACGTTGTTACCACTGTAATAATAACATTAGATTGTCAGAGAGTTTGCGTTATTTTCACGGAGCAAATACAAACTTTGTATTTGCTCCGTGGTTATTTTATTTGTATTAATATTCAGTAGGTACCTTTTAAAAATTAGTTCTTTTGTTCTTTTAGTAACAAAGAAATATATGTTGGAGATTAAAATACTTCCTAACACAAGAGTTGCTAGAGTTTGGCAACAAGTCGGAATAAATTCTTTCTCATTATCTTAAAATGGCTCCAAATTGCTATTTTCTTATTATGAGATATATGTATCGTATATTATATATATGAGTGTGTATGTCTATAGTTATATTAGTATGTATCTATTCATGTAAAAAATAAATACTAATTATACATTTAAAATACTATTTTAACGATATATCGTAATTTTTTATATGTGTGTACACGAACACTTATTTTTTTATATAATATAAGGGTAAAAAACAAGCACACAGTCAACCTGATGGTTAGTGGATGGTGTGGCCCATAGACATCTTCATTTAACCTCGATTTAGAGTCAAAATGCAGATGCGTTGTCACCCTTGAAGGTTAAGAAGGAATGCCTCGACTCCAGTAAAACGGGTCTCCAGTTGTCTATACTCACCATACAAAACACAGCCGCATTAAGGTGCTATTTTACACTGGTATTCTATGAGAGCGTGGTCCTTTCCCGGTGGAGCGAACCCATTCATGCGACAACCATAATATAGCTGCAACGTGGCTCTACCATGTATAGGTATATAGTAGTTATATTTCATGATTTCGTTAACCGCTTTCGTAGTTTATTAGATTATCACCGCCTTAAGGTTGGCAGAAAATGCTTTTAGCACTTACTTATTTCCCCCATTTGATCCAGTGCTGTTTTGTAAGGTTCAATAAGTATTAAATAAATAAATAAATAATGCATGCAATTTCTGTTTAAAACGATAATGATGGGAGAAATGGAAATAACAAATTATTGTATTCTAGAAAGTTTACAAAACTAATCAAATGTAATTTTTATGTTATACTATATTATACAAGTAATGAAATAATACATACCGTTTTTCGCAAGTTGTTTTAAAATTACGAGGAGTGGAAAAATCAGCTTGCTGTCAGTGTAATGCCCTTTGAATATAAGGTGCATTGTCCTCACACATCCAACCATTTTGACTTTTATAGCGAACTTGGGATCTGGAATAAAATTCAATCATAACCTCTTTTTGAAATAATATGTACTAGCTGTTACCCGCGGCTTCGCCCGCATGGTCACTGGGAAATGAACTATCCATTGCTTTTTGAATTGAATGAAAACTGAGTTTTATAGGTTTGTCAGAGATGCAACCTTTAAAGGAAACTGAGCACAATTGATTCGTCGGCCTATTTAAATGTTTTGAAACGCAGCGTATAGGAAAGCATGAAAATCGCCTGTTTATTCCAAATGGAAGTGGGATATTTTTTTAATTAAAGGAAACTGAGCATAATTATCCGTCAGGGATGCAGACTTTTGAAAAGAAACTGAGCT
>DWHP01001924.1:0-15176 GCA_018247895.1 Parnassius honrathi | reverse complement strand
GCCCACTCGACTTGTGGATGTCCAGGGAGAGGAGTGCTTTGCGAACCGAGCGCTGTGTGAACTGCACTTCCAGCATGGAGCACTCACACCGCGGGATGGTCGGCAGCGTCCCTCGTCGTTGAGAGTCGAGTTAGACGCAAAGAAAGAGCCTAGCAGAATGGTTTTTTCCTTTGCGACATGGGCCAGTGAGTTGTTCTCCCTGTTTAGAGATGGAAGAGACGGCTGACAGAAATTCCCTTGGACAGCCTTGGCGAGAGACCAGAATGTACGGGTTCCAGAAGGAAGGCAAACAATTTTCTCGTCAATTCTGCCTATGTGCTCTGACTTTGCCTTGCCAATGACGCTTTTGAAAGACCTGGAGGCGGAATTATACTTCTTTTTTAGAGCGCTGGTGTTTACATCCCGGCATATGTAGAGTAGACATGCAAATTTTTTCCTGATTGATAAAGCATGTAGATAATAACGTATGATAATGATTTATTTTTTGCTGTTTTTAACCACGGAAATAAGGTACCGTCGTAAATGACTAACTACAGAACTTAATTTAAAAACATTTGCATCCATACCTGTATCAAATACAACCATCAACAATAGAACCATTTACTCCAAATCAGGCATTAAAGTAATCAGACTGTCAAAATACTCCGAGAAAGAATAATTTGTCAACAGCACCAAAGTCTAATATTCATCGAAATGTCCATTTTTAAATGTTTATTTATTTTGTCTACAAGTCTTTTTTTTTTTCACGGAAAAAGCGGCAAGCTTGATATTTTCTTCTCATTAACCTCTTTCAACTTCGCTAGTCGTTTTCCGACAACAATTACTTTTTTGCTAAAAAAGGTAAAAGTACATAAAGGTTTAGAACAAAAATACGTTCCAGTTTTATATATATTTTAATGTTTATTTATATAATTAACGTATTTACGTGCAGAGTACGTTACCATTAATTTAAGAAATAATTCTCTAAACAAGCCTATAAAAGAAGTCCACAGCTTAATCAACACATCAACATACTTCTTCAATAGATTACGTCATAGGGTGGTGTGGGGGGTTTATTTTTCAAAGGCGCAAACTGCAGATTTATTTTCAATTTAATAGTATTCTCACCTGGTCGGGCTGTATAATTATATAAAAGAAAATTATAAACATGTATAAATATTAAATATATTAGAATAAATAAACAAAAATACTTATACATGTATAAATAAGATGTATATATAAATAAAAACCCAACCAAATGGATGCCCTTGGCAGATTATTATATTATACTCCACCAAATCTAAGAAATACTTTTTGACAACAACCGCATTTATTGTGACATGAAAATGTAGCCCCTTGCAGAGGCAGTTAAGAATATCCACCACCCTATATCTTCTCATGGGTGTCGTATATATATAGTTGTATAGGGGAAACTGAGACAGAAGATGGGCGTAGCAACTTTCTGATAGTAGCAAAATAACAAAAAAAACTGTGGTGGCCAACCCCCTCTCCAAGTACTGCTATGGCAATATACCGTACCCTACGGCGAGAGTTAAAAAGAGACGGCCCCCAGTTCCCGGCGGTCCTGCTATTTCTGCCTACGGTGGCGAAGATAGTAACGGGAGGCAGAAGGTGCTAAGAATCTACCGTGAAGGTTTGGTTACCACTTAAGACGACTCGACCTGGCAACATATAAAACATGTTGGGACCAGCTGCTGGTCGACTTTATTTAGAAAGTGGGACTCTTTATGATGAACTTTTTCCTTCAAAAGCGGCCACATACAAAATAAGCAATTCGACAAATAATAAGATTGACATTATTATAACTACAGACTACTAAACTAATTCAGTGATGCCTCAGTGGTCGCAAGGGTGATAACTTGCAAAGGTCACCGAAAGTTGATAGGAGCACTGGACCGAAACGTTAAGATTCTCCATCATCACGTCTAATGAAGTCAACGCTCCGACTCCTTGTTCTCTAATCCAAAGCACCTAAAACTTTCAGCTCGAATTATAAAGCCGTTTTCACTGCCTAGAAGACTGCAGTGCAATGGATGATACGAACGATAAGCTCGTGGAAACTGTCCATGCGGTCGGAGCTAATTCCGGTCCCAGAAGAATACAAAAACTCTCTGATCATATTTTTAATCTTATGGCAGTTAGATGGGAAACGAAGCTTCAGTCTTCAGCAGATTTCACAGCATACAGTCAATTTAATCTGGACTAGAAAGGATACAGTATTGACGTCAATGGCGAGTACATTACTCACTTTCGATTTGCCGACGATGTAGTCCTTATGGCCGAATTGCTGGAGAATCTAAGCACTATGCTCAATGACCTAAATAGTGGCTCCTAAAGCATAAGATGGACAAGGAGAAAATAAAACGTCATGTATAACGTCCATGTGACTATGCCGGTAGTTGTTGGGAGCACTAAGCTGATAGTTAATGGATGAATGGATGGTTGATGGATGATCGATTTGACTCGGCTGGGCAGCGTTTAGGAGATTACGACACATCTTCTCGTCAGGTATACCTCAAAACTCATAAACTAAAAACGAGATTGTACAACCAGTGCGTGTTGCCAGTGATGACTTTATAGATCTAAAAAGTGGTTCCTCAATGCTGGCCGTATGAATAAGCACGAAGTCGTGCGGAGAGCTATGGCCAGGGCTATGCTCTGAGTTTTCTGCGTGATAAACTTATGAATGAGGATATCCGCAGTAGAACCAGAGTTAACTACATGACCCAACGGATAACTAAGCTGAAGTGGCAATGGGCCGGCCATATAACTCGAAGGACCGACAATCGATGGGTAAGCAAGGTTCATGAGTAGCAGCCTCGTACCTGCAAGCGAAGTGTGAGGTTGACACATGCAAGGAATCGATGGATACAGATGGCTCAGATCCATGCTTTATTGTGGCATTCTTTGGGCGAGGCCTATGTTCGGCAGTGGCATTTTGAAGGGCTGTAGCGATGGTATTCATTTTTAACAAGTTCTTTCATTTTATGTAATATTACTGAACACCTAACAATAAAGTATATTTTTATTAATTTATGTTTCTTAAATTTTGTTTATTAGACATATTACATACAAACATATTTACAAAGACTAAATATTTTTTCAAAAATGAAAACAATCTAGTTTCTCGACGAGTAGCTAACTTGTTATTTATTATTTCTTCAACAAAGGAAGAAAGTCTGGAACTGTATTCAACACGATTTAATTTCAATTTCAAGATAAAGGTTAATTGGTAAATACATGTGTTAATAGCTCTATTTTATTGTACTTTATAGAGAAATGTCAAGAATAGATACTTGGATACAAACATTTTAAATTTACTAAAATAAAACTAAAAAAAAATTGATAAAAGTTATTAAATAATTAATTGGGTTTCAGTTTTTGTTTCCATTCTGGCTTAAATACTACTTCATTCTTATTCGGCAGGTCACTTTTTGAATACGATATGCTAATCGCTTAGTTACGAGGTAAAAATCATCAAAAACTAATAAAAGCCAAAATTACCGGAAATAAGACAAAAGCCAATCTTTATAATCGTTGTAATGTATTTTGACTATGGTAGTTCTTATATTATTTTCTTTCTTATTCATTTTCAAAATTTAGACGTTAAGTTTTATATCCAACGGAGTAATTTCATAACCGCGAAGTTAGTACGAATACCTCATTTATAGTATACCATAAAATTTCCACGACCGCAAAACTCTTGGCAGATATTTAGAACTAGTTAAAGTTATCCATTTTTAACTTTAAAGTTATATAAGTAAACTTATTTTTTTGTTTGCGCGACAAACTAATTTACTTCTACAGAAACAACACTTTTGTTTTACTTGTAATGTATAGTTTCTTAGTTACATATCAAATAATGATATTGAACTGATGACGGAATTAATAACTACTAGCTCAGACAATTATTTTTTCTTAAAAAAATAACACTAACACCGCTACCAACATTTCTAATATTTCCGTTGATCACTCAGTCGATGCTTAAAAAGCTCGTGCTTGGTTAGTTCAGTCAAATTGCGGGTTCGAATCAACAATTTTTCTACTGTTACCTTTACAGCCTATCAAAAGTCCACTGCTGAACTATCAGATTTCCTATACAGATTGCCTCATATTGCAATGGTTGGCAGGTGGGTTGGCAACCGCATTTTTTTTTAGTTGTTATTTAGAAGGCACTGCTCTCCATCTCCTGGTTTGTTTCCATCTGTTGCGGCTTACCACACCCACGGGACCTAATGGATCAGTAGCATAGAATACACTGCATAGAACGGCTGTTAACCTTATTTTGTACGACAATAGGCGTCGCCGGGAGCACACATACAATCAATTACGTCGTATTATCAGTTAATCACTACTACAAACCCGATTCGCTGTGTCGACAGACAGCGGATCAGGTTTGTAGTAGACAGCGTGAAATTTGGCATTTTCCGAATAATTTGCAAGCGAAATTTAGAAACCATTGTAACGTCAAAACACATCGCGTGTTGATATTCATACGTGTGAATTGACGTATTAGTGGCATTGGCTACACGGAGTCCGCCCACTCCCCCGTTCTATTATGTATGTATTATAGTATTCTACGGGTCAGTACATATTCTTACATCGCCACTTAAGCACGGTCACGATCTTTCTTCTTTAGCTACAGATAAATTTCATAACTTTAAATATATGAATTAAATCACGAATTAAACGTTTCGACATGATTGAGGGTTTATAAATGTTTGTTATCTATGTGCATAGCCCTTAACAACTTATTTTGAATTATATTTCACGTACTAACCTCAACTGCACGCGGCGCGCTGTGCTTACTATATGTAATTAACGGCGCTTAGACAAGACACAGCCCAAATAGTAGATGAAATTACTTATGTTTTTTTAATAAGAATGGCAAAAAAAGAGGTCCCTGGTTAACACTCACCATATAAAACACAGCAGCATTAAACTGCTATTTTATGTTAGTATTATATAAGAGTGTGGTCCTTCCCAGGTCAAATCGATCCATTCGTGCTATAACTAGACTATAGTGGCAGCATGTTTCATTCGTTCGTTTATAAACGTTATATTCGATAATGTCCTATGTAAAACATAAAGCATCACCAGTGTTACAATATAAACTCTGTGATTACAACTCCGCCTGGCCAGCATAATGAGTTTGGACAAAAAGTTTACTTTTTTTATTTTACACTCGTTTCACTTCGGAGTCGGTTACAAAAGCTAAAAAAGCAGATTTTTTTGCCATTTTGGTCGCTATTAGTTATACCGGTCTTTTTGACACAATTCTCAATGGGTTTTATAATTATTTTTTTGGACTAATCAAATGAACAAATTATTTGTAGTCCAAACATCGTTGAAGACTATGAAATTTCTAAGTAATGATATAATTCTGAAAATATTAATAAATCTCGTAACTCATGCACTTTAAAAATACCTTTAAAAAACGACATATACAATACGTACGAGTAAAAAGCACACGTTCATGCATAATCAAACTATTTAATTATGCATGATATTATATTTTTTTATATTCTTTGTATATATAAAAATCTTTATCAATCATGTGGGAAGTTATAATAATTTTTTTTGGCTGAGGAATTCCGAAATTTTTTGTGTTTTGAGTAACCTTGTAATAATCTATTTTCTAAATACACTTTTAGTATTTGACTCTCTCCGGGCTCGGTCGCCACGCCGTCGTGAGTGGATTACTTACTTGTATCGTTTGCTTACAACGGCTCATGATGAAAAATATCGATCGCTGTAAAAATACAAAATATTTCAATAACTTAATTTAATACGTAATTGACCAAGGTAGTTAGTTTAGTAGGTAACTCCTCGACGACTAGAGCTAGGTGTGCCGCCAATGTGCTTGTTATGTTAATTATGATGAGAGCTTACCCCCCAACCCAACGGAATGACCCGAGGGTATAGTTCGGTGAATGCAACTGGAGCTCCTCGAAGAGTAGAACTAGGCGTGCCGAGTTTGGCCTCGTTTTGTTAATTATGATTAGACCTTACCTCCGTATTTGATAGAGTGACCTGAAGGTGTACTTTGATGAATGCTAAATTAAAATACTGGTTATGACTAGATAAAAAACTTTTTGAAACGTAATAAAGTTCATCAGATTTTTTTATTAACGAGTCAGGTAAAAAAATTAGCTTTTACGTTAATTCCTGAGTACAAATACCAAAAATTAAAGTAATATTGAATTTGATTTTCTTTGATCTTGAGTTGATTAATTTGAATTTTCTCTAAGACTTTTTTCAATTAACAATAGTAAATTTTCTTGAATCTCAATAATAATAACATAGTCATTAAATATATATATTTCCTGTTGTTTATCGAGATTTTTTTAAATTTTTTTACGATCGTATGAGCAATAAGAGTCGTGCTCTATTAGTTTTTCCAAACTCTTTTTAGTGACATTTGACATAAAATTATCGGAATATTATAAGTACAGTAATAAGGTTATTAGTGAAAACTTGTGTATAATTAAAACACTTCAAAAATTGACATATAGTGTGAGTACTTAAGGCCTTAGGATTTATCAAAAGTTTTTACTTTTGCTATCAAAATGATCATTCAAAATACAAACTAGGGAGGTTAGTTAAAATTCGGGACATTTGGCATCTCGACCAAGGGTGAATAGTACCACTAAAAATCGGGGCGTGTCGCGTAAATCGGGACACTTGGCAACACTGCTTTACGCTATCGTTGCGAACTAACCTGAACGTGACCGGTGGCGGGAATAAGTGATACATCATACTTTTATTTTATCATTTATTTTAATACTGTGTAAAAAAGAAACCTTTAAATTCATATATATGTATCAGGAACCTTCTGCGTCAAAAATATATTACGAAGTCTTAAGAACTTTTCTCGTGTCGTGGAAAAACCATTAAAGTCATGTTTAACACTTTTATTTTTTTTTATTCGTTCATATCCTATCATCACTTCTTATGACCTTATTTAATATTCACGCTTTATGAAATGATAAAAATTGAAATCCAGAGAATAAATTACGTAGCAAAGGTGACAACAAGCGATGCATTGTATTACTTACACGTATTTGCTTACAACGTAAACTTGTATGTATAAAAGAGGATGTCCCGAGGTCCCGAGTAACTGACTCATCTATCAACCCTTAGCTCAAAGACCTAAAAATCTGAAATTTCAGCAGTAGATACCTATTATAACGTAAGCATCACCGAGAAATAATTTTGTGAAATTCGGCCCCAAATCGAGTGAAATAGGATGTTGCAGTTGGTGCAAAAATTTTTATTTTAAGAACTCGAAACTTACGGGATGTACTCCGTAGTAAAAATGAATTCGGATTTTGCGATTTTTCAAACCAACACTTACGCCGGGATGTTTTTTCAAATATGCTTGGAGAAAAATCAATGAATAGTGTTTTAATTTGAAAATGTATGTTTTGTGGTTTACAGTCCCGAATTTAAATAATAGAATTCAAGTTATTATTTTTTTAAATCTATCCTAAGATTTTTAATACAGAATGTGGAGAGTAACCGCCTTTTTTACGTCAATTAAGATATACACGAAAAAAGGATTTAGGAAAATTCAACCCTTAAAACGAGGAAAAAGAATGGAACTTAAAATTTTACGGGGCGATAGACTCGAAGCTAACTGAAAATAATTTTAAACAAAAAAAACGTACTTTGAGGTTTTTCAAAATAACCTCAGTCTTACGGATGCAGAAGCTGTTCAATATTCTATGAAGAAAAGTAATAAATATCACGGACAGCACAAATCGCTGGATGTAGATGCGTGAAATTGTGATAGTATCGATTTTTTTTTATTACGTAAGCATTTTTTAGAAAGGATTAAATAATTCAAAGACTTAACGTCAACCTGTATGGGGTACCTCTCTGCTACTATGTAGGTTTCGCACTTTAGTTCTATATTCGAATGTCCATCTTAGTCCTACTGTACAAACACTCCAACACATAAATAAAATATACCAAATTCTAACTCAATAGCACCTACTTAATTTTAATGGAATCAAGGTGTTACTCATAATCCATATAGGTAAGACCAAAATAGCAGAACTTGCTCCTCGTAAAGCCTTTTTGGAAACCGGCTTGTTCGTGAGACTGTAAATTGTCAAGCCTGTGTACAAGATGATTCGTAATGACTCACAAAACAGCACGCAGAATCAGCTAAGAAGTAAAATATCTTTCTTATCTATCTCGCTGAACGAATAATGAATGATGAATAAGCCTCATATTTAAGATTCTTCTACGGCCAATAATAACGGACTTTGTTTTGGTTCCATTATTTAGTTTTAAAAGTTTGTGGATTACTAATAATTGTTGATAAAATAAAGAGATCTTAATCGATTCTTAAAATAGTCCCCTATTCAACTTTTACCATTAATCAAATTCTGCTTCCCAGGGTTCAAATTTCGTTGGCCTCCTTAAGGCAGTACCCCTGCATTGGGCCATTTCCTGGACATTTCTTGGTTTCATATATATGTGTCTCAAAATACTTTCTAAATTAGTACATGAGGCCCTTCATTCAATTATTTTGCGTGATCCCGAATAGAAGATGAAGGCTTTGAAATTATGTCATAAACTTTATTGCGATATCATGGAAAAATTACAACAATAGCTTCCGTGGTTATTTTACTACGCATTACCCAACTTTATATAAATTGTAAAAGTTTCGAATCACGAAATTTAATCTTTTATGTGACTGAGTAAGATAACAGTGAGATAAATATCCGCATAGTATTTTGTTGAACGAATGAATTTATATTACAGTCATTAAAGAAAAACTTTCTCTTAGGATACTTATGATAAAACTTCGTGTCATTTCAGTTAACTTAGGAGTAAGTCTTAGGCATACCGGTTCATATTGCCTTATCATTCATACGACCAATTTTCGTGCAAATTTTCGTGTATGTCTTAAAATAAGTCAATGCCTTCATCTCGCGTATTGTAAACAAATATTGTCGTAAAGGCTAAAGATCTCGTCTAGATTCTTCACCGCGTTTTGTATATTTTAATTTGTTTCTAATGCCTGAGTACCTAATCCTTTAAAATATAAGTTAAGACTAAAAACCCTAGCGTTGGTCATGAATCAACACGAATTTATCTGGGGACTGGCAGAGAGACAGTATGAAGATATCCTAACCAAGGGGCTACCCGAGAGTTAGCACGTAGGTTATATAAATTAAAACACACATGTACACATAATCTTGCTATCCTTTCTTATTTTAGATTTGCACCGTCAGTCATAGAGTGGTTCTCATCTTATATTTGCGGACGTCAACAGTCTGTCCACACGAATTCATAGTGAGTTGATCTGATTTCTGGCGTTCCGCAAGGCGGTACACTTTTTCAGTTAATCTTCTCCATTTTTCATTAATTCCATCACATACAATATTGATTGTTTGTACCATCTTTATGGTGATGACCTACAAATTTATATACAGTCTGACATTCGTGACATCTACAATGCGATTAACAAATTGAATTCAATTCTCAAGTCAGTCTGTGATTGGTCCATGCGCTTTGGAGTGTATGACAACCCTAACGCCAAGCGGTGATTATGGGTAGCTCAAGGATGCTTGCAAAAATTGATGCCGCTAGCCCACCTCCCGTCTATTATAATAAACGCTTGATACTGTTCTCTACTACAGTTAATAATATTGGTCTCCATATTGATAGTGGAGGGTTCGTATCTTCGCTTCAGGAACAGAACAACATAGAAATGCTAGCAACGTGTAACAAAATAATATAAATGAAACCCTCACCGATCCCGAATTCAACGTGAGCCGCCCAGTAGACTTATTGCTGGGGGCGTACGTCTATTATTCTATCATATTAGGCGGTATCATTTCATCAGAACAATCACAACCTGTGGCACAGCAAACACGTCTCGGGTGGTTTTTATGTGGCAATGTAAAATCCTATCAATGCAACATTATTATGAATAATACAGATGAGATTCAACGTTTTTGGGAGATAGAAAACATACCCGACGAACTCACTATGACCCAAGAAGATACTAAATGCCTGGAGTATTTCAAAAACACGACAACAAGGCAAGAAGATGTTAAATACATAGTTAGATTGCCATTTATATCAGAAGCAGTTCAAAAATTGGGACAATCAAAATCAATAGCAATAACGCAGTTTAGACAGTTACAAAAAAGATTTACTTACCGAAAAGATATTGAACAAGATTATAAACCATTTATCCACGAGTACTTGGAATTAGGTCATATAAAAATGTCGCCATGCATCAAGACGCCCGTCTACAGTCTGTATTTACCCCATCATTACATTCAACGACCGGAGTCAACAACAACTTCGCTTCGAGTAGTCTTTAACGGAGCGTCAAAAACTTCGAGCGGCTTTAGCTTGAACGCCGTTATGCACCAGAGTCCCAACCTGCAACAGAATCTGTTATCACTAATTGTCACCTGGCAACAGTACCAATATGCATACACCGCTGACATCGAGAAAATGTTTCGGCAAATTCTCATTCACGAAGAAGATCAGAGATATCAAAGAATCATATGGAGAAATTCACCGACTGAAACTTTACAAGAATATCGATTAGCTACTGTCACATATGGAACTAAAGCAGCACCATTTCGTGGTGGCATCATTTCCCATGCCCGATTGGAGGACTACACAAAAGTGAAAGGGGAAATATGCCACCCGCCGACCAGAGTCGTCGACGTGCCGCGGCCACGCCGAGCGGTTGGAGCAAGACCTTGGATATGATTGCACGTCTGTGGTTGTCAGGCCATAGAACAATTTAGCATTGACTGTTTTGCGTAGCGCAATTTTCGTCGTGCAGAAGTGTAAACAATTTGTCGTCGCGAACCACCGCAGCTGCAACGTAGTGATGGCGCTACGTTGCCTCGAGGCATGAATAGGAGGTAATCAAAAATCAACGCCCAAGTAAGTTCGTTTTCCCTTCTTTCGTCTTGAGCTATTCTCATTTGTTGCTTTTTATCATACATCAGCTCACGTTCCTACCCCTGCCAGCTGATATAGTAGATTAGGGCCTAGTAAGTGCATTGCCCAAAACTCGGCCACGTGCAACGTCCGCCATTTTGTTTTAGTTATAGAGAACTGCGCTTAATATAATCCAATCAATCTCCCGAACTTTTTCCAAGACACGTGGCAAACAATTGTTAGTAGTAGATGTACGTACTCCGCAGTAACTATTTTTGATCCTCTAAAACAATTGTTGCGTAACGACTTGTCCTTCCGAAGAACGAGGCCATCATGTTTTTTCCCGCGCTTCATCTTCTCTTTACTTTTGGTCAGCAACTCCTCGGAAGGAAACACTCAGACATCAGACTGTCTTTTAGTTTCAGGATCATAACAATAAATCTAGTTTTCGTCACCCGTAAGTATGTCAAACACAGCATTTGAGTCACCTCCTTTAAATCAATACAACCATTTCACAACACCTATCAACACGACGGAGTTTTTAGGCTTCTGTCAAATTACGAGGTATCCATTGGGCACAAAGCTTCCTGAGTGCTAAATGTTCAAGGAGGATTTTGTGCACTGGACTCATACCGATGCATAAACTTGTTCGAATCTGCTGATTGGTCACTTTTTGTCAGTATGTATCATACGCCGCACAACACTGATGTTATATTTAGTCGTCGCCGCAGAAGGCCGTCCCTCACGCAGATCATCGATGAGATTAGTGCGACTACGTTTAAACTCATTCAACCAGTTTTAGACAGTGGCAGGAGATGGGGCTCCACAGTAAAAGGCTTAGAAAGGCTTATGCTATACTTCAATTGGGATGTCTATCATAACTTTTTTGTTGACTTAAATGGCAACGAAATTCATAAAAAATCATTGTACGCAAAATTTTCTTGCGTTAAATCAATGCTGAAGTGACACAAACAACTTTTAATTTGTCGCCAAATCGTAAACAAATGACAAACTAATAAAGTACATACACAATAATTTTGGCAAAGTGTTCCATTTTCAAAATTTGAACTTATTTCACTGATAAACGAGTGGCCAGTTATAAAAACTTTCAGTGTTGGCCTCGTAACACTATTAGTCACAATGTGTATAGGAAAATGACCCATACTAACCGACATTTAAATGGTGGATCTCACCATCATCCTTTACAGTTAGCTACCGTGGGTGAATCTTTGCTTTAGAGAGTACAAGGGATCTGTGAAGGAAAACATCTGGCCCACCGAGCTTTAGCACGTCAAGCAGGTATTGCAAGACAACAAGCTACGGGTCACGCGCCTGCGTCACAGTGACCTTCGCCAGTCAAAATCCAGTGTGTGCCTGCTGTACTATCATATGTTAGCGAAATCACAGACAAGGTTGGCTACATCATAAAGCGAGCTTACATTATAACATACTACTGGCCACGGAAGAAGATTAGCTAATTTTTACCATGCCATCAGATATAATATTACTCTACAAGGACGATACGCCAGACTATTAAAATTAAAAAAAAAAACATAAAATTAAAAGAACATCCTAAGTTCAATAGAGGAGATGGATGGGTTCTGTCATCTGCAAATCAACAAAATTAAATTCAAACCCAAGCATACCACTGTAAGACTTCAAGATACTGTAAGTTTGTTTTGCGTATATCATACCAAAAACTAATATTCAAAAACTGAAGGTAGCCGGCTTAGCTATGACATTGGGACGTCAAACACCTCAGTCCCCCAGTGACCAGTGTTGTAAAGCACCCGAAATGTCGAGAATAAAAAGTAAGTCAATTAAACGCGATAACTTCCTGATATATAGTTTTATTAAACGTGTTGTTTGTACTTATCTGGTTAAACAGGCTTGCTTGATTAAATATTTCTCTAAGATGTTATGACAACTATATGGCCTCTGCTACCCAAAAGTTTAACTATTACGAAGTTAAATTTTCTCAATTTAGTCAACCCTACCAAACCATCTAAGTTTTCAAGTCTAACAAAATTGGTTCTATAAAATTAATCGAAAGCTGTTTTTAAACACAAACCTTAAAGGTGCTCCGAAAATATAATTTAGTATTCGTAGCCTATCTATGTAAGTGAGTAAATGAGACATATCCCATTTCTCAATTGTCGTCATTTCTCGATCATTTATGAAACGTCTTGTCTTGATATAACGAATTTTGTCCGCCTGGCCACATGGTCTTCGGACTTAAAACCCAGTTCGGACAAGAATCAGTTATTAGGTTTTATTATCAAGAAATTCTCAGTAGCAGTCCAAATAGAAGACTTCAACGTTATTTTCACCCTCGTGGTTCGGAACGCACTTAAAGGTGGATGCCGCCATATTTTATAATTATGAGTCATTGATTTGATGAGTGTAGGGTTTTACGTGGAACACTATATAATGACGAATCCATTTACACTTAGCTTTACGTTACTTGTCTTTGCCAAAGATAAGTTTCACTCAGACCATTTCAGCTAAAAGCGTTTTATTTATTTTTTCAGTCAAATGTTTATCTGTGGTCATAATCTTTTAAATAAGTTATTAATTTAAAGAAAATTATTTTGCCCAAAACTCGTCGAGATTTTATAGTTCACGTAAAGAGATTGTTACCAAAGAAATTTAGCTC
Organism: Parnassius honrathi; assembly: GCA_018247895.1. Classification (NCBI taxonomy): domain Eukaryota; kingdom Metazoa; phylum Arthropoda; class Insecta; order Lepidoptera; family Papilionidae; genus Parnassius; species Parnassius honrathi. The sequence goes on along the minus strand of DWHP01001924.1, from coordinate 1,594 downwards.
CCAGCGATGCTTAAAATTTATGCGTTACTCGTCATCCCTTCCAAAAGTTATAACATGAAAAATCTCTAGGATAATCAAGTTACATATTTTCTATCCATTTTCATTTATTTGTTTATTTATTTTAAAATTTGTTTTTCAGATGATGCCTTTACCATGTTTTCGACAAATTGAATACGGTTCAAAATCGGATGACAATGTAAGATTACGAAAAAATAAGAAGAATTTTATACCAGTTTTAAAAACGTGGTACTTTAGTAAAATAATTGAACATCAATATAATTATCATTGATTTTGGAAGATATTTTATCAGTCATTAATGATAATATTGTATTATGCGCACAAAGTAGAAATTAGAGTAGAGGGTTCACTCTTTGCACGCCATTTTACATTTTCTCCTATCTTAAATATTTTTTGTATGTATAATAGACGAGTACTGCATTCATTTAATACCAATTATTTAAATAAATATAAGTAGTTTAAAACGTGATCTTATTTGCTTTTTGCACATCTAGCATAACGAAATTAAAGTAAGTGCGACATATGAAGCAAAATGACTATATATTATTTCGAAAGTGTGGTTGTGCAGCGACAAATCAGCTTGGTTACAGTACATCGTAGTCACTGTTTCGAATCCAGTACAGAGCAAGCTTTGTTTGGCTTACAAATAATTATTTCGAATCTGGTTGTTTGATAAAGATAATTTTATCTATTCCGCGAGTTTACGTCCCATGTATAACGTCACCACCTAAGTAGGCATTGTGCATGCCAGGTGTGACAGGATTTTAAAATAGGTCGCATTTGATAAAAAATATAAAATTCTATTAAACAGACCTCAATCAGTGGATAACCAGAACTCACATAAGTTCATAATTTTCATCGATAGATCTATAATTAAGTTAAGTACTGATTCCAAAATCTTTTCAGGAGATTCAAATATACACAATATAATAACGCGAACTAATAACATGGATTTTATCGCGTTTAATTTTAACTTTTTTAGCACACTTTTTTACAGGTATTGCAAAAAAGTATACTTCTTTTAAATATATCAATGTACTTAGTTATAGTTATACCTAAGAAGCAGACAAGAGCGCTACCCATCATTTTATTACCTTACCCCTAAATCAGATCAAATTCAAAAAAATCTAAAAGTATCTTGACTAGTAAAATACCTGTAGTATTATTGGAATCACTTTTCGTTATTTTGCATCTGATAAATTAAGATCGTTAATTACCGCCATAGCTTGCTACTTATGACGGTTGTTAACGTTCTCTTAACTAACAGCAATTGAGATCAACTTGGATAGAATAAAATATTTATGCTATAGGGTGGCTAGAATAATAAATTAGTTCTGTCACTATTAGTTTTAAAATTAGATTGAAAATGTCCTTTTAGTGTTTTTCAAAGCAAAATTTTTAGAACAATCGTCATTATCAAAATGCGTATCATGTTCCATTTCCAGAATTGCTAAATTTGGTGGTCTCAATGTTGACGTAGATGATCTCTGATAATTTTTCATTAACTTGAATTTAAAAAGTTTCTCTCGCAACTTGCATTATTATCGGAAGATCTTAAAAATATCCTCAGTATTAT
>DWHP01001923.1:0-15177 GCA_018247895.1 Parnassius honrathi | reverse complement strand
AACTTAGGTTGTACACCAACCTTGTAACGCGTGCTAGGCAAGAAGTGTTAGACTCAACCTTTTCTACAAATAACATGTCCAGGCGGATAAATGACCGGCATGTTAGTAGCAAAAACCCGATCTCTGATCACAAACACATTATGTTTGTGATTGGAGCATCACCAACCTGTGAAACCATTACTTTTAGTCATCCAAAAGCGACCTCCTGATATATCTATAGAGATATATCAGGAGGTCGCCTAAGGAGGAATTCGGAAACGTTTCCTAAAAGCATCAAAACAGTTGAAGGTCTGGAGTTAGTGACGGAGACAGTAACCGTATGTATACGTGAAGCCTTCGAGGACAGTTGTCCCGTCAAAACCAAGACCTCAACGCGAAATTCCTTGTTCCTTGGTGAAATACTAAGCTAAAAGAACTTAGGGAAAAGACCAGGAAACTGTTTAATACGGCTAAGAAAACCAAAGAGTGGGATATTTGTAGTGCAGCCCCAACTAAATATAATAAAGAAATTAGGAAAGCCAAGAGAGCATCGTGGAGGAAGCTATACGAGGAAGTTGTGTCTTTGCCTCGCAGTGCAAGACTACACAAAATGCTATCGAAAGCTAAACCTAATCAGATCGGGCTTCTAAAAAAGCTGGATGGTAATTTCACTGATAGTAAAACAGAAACATTGGAGTTACTAGCGTCAACCCATTTCCAAGGGTCACACAAGACTTCAGTCTTGAATTCTTTCAGAGCGCTACGAAGGCCTTGTAATTAGGACTGGTGTAGGGCTGCAATGATAATAAGGCCAATCCTGGTGCAGTAGGCTGTTGACTCCTTTGAACCATTTAAATCAAGCGGAGGATGGAATATATCCCATCCAACTACAGAGCGGTATCGACATCCTTCTTCCTTATCTGGTGAAAATCTTTAGAGCAAGTTTTGCATGGGGATATATTCCAGAACGATGGAAAACTGTGAAGGTTCTATTTATACCTAAGGCCTGTAGAAAGGACTACGCTTTACTAAAGTCCCTTAGACCTATAAGCCTGTCTTCCTTACTCCTTAAGACATTGGAAAATGTTATAGATAGATATATGAGGGATGTAGCTCTAGCTACGAGGACCATACATTACAACCGGCATGATTACCGCAGAGGCAAATCTACCGAAACAGCCCTGACCATTGTCATTGACAGGGTCGAAAAAGCACCGGAAGATAAAAAATAGCTCTTTGTGCCTTTCTAGATATTGAGGGCGCTTTTGATAGTAGCCCCACAACACTGCTGATTGGGGGCCTGACATCTAAAAACGTTGACCCCACAACCATCAGATGGGAGAAGTCGATGCTCTCAAACAGAAAGGCAAAAATAGCGCTGTTTCAAACTTCGATTGAGGTTGCAAATACAAGAGGCTATCCAAAAGGAGGTGTTTTGTCACCCCTTCTTTGGACTCTTGCCTAACTTCACCCAGAGTACAACAAAAAAGATTAGTCTCACAAGGTATTAAGTTGAGCGTGCGGAGTGCGCGCGTTAGAGGTGTCTCACTCAGACGGTTAGTTCGACGTCGCCACCAATAATCGCGGCTGCCGTCGGCTTCACATATAACTCTCAGGAACACCTAGATTAAGAATAATATATATATATCTAATCAATTTATTTTGTACTCTAGCATGAAACTATATTCAGTTTCATGCGGAGACCAGATGACTGCGTTACATTCAAGTTGACTTCTTATCAATGCATTATATAAGGCGATAACTGCTCTTATGTTTGTGAATCCTTTCGCTAAACAAAGCATAAATCCTTGATTTCTATAAGCTTTTTTACAGATGCTCATGATGTGATCATAAAAACTAAGCTTTGTGTTAAAAGTTAAATCCTTAACTTCTCTGACCCTCGTAATCAGCAGCCCGTCAATGTGATAATTATGTAAAATAGGAGTGTGTGCGCGAGAAAAAGTAATTAACACACACTTAGAGCTGTTAAATTGCAGGAGATTGTCTTTGGTCCAACTCACAACCCTGTCTATGTCCCTTCGTAGTCTGACACAGTCATCCCCATTTTTTACCGCGAGAGATAATTTGAGGTCGTCAGCAGACAATAAACACTTAGCGTCCTTCACTACTTCTGGTAGGTCATTTATCATTATCAAGAACTCCAAAGGGCCAAGGTTACTGCCCTGACTTACCCCGCACAATGTGAAATATGGCTCTGACTTATGTCCCGCATATTCTACATATTGCTGCCTATCGGACATATGGCTAGCAAAAAAGTGCAGTAAATGTGGGGTACAGCCCACACTTGCTAGCTTTTTAAGTAATACGTTATGATCTACCAAATCAAATGCTATTTTGAAGTCAAAAACTGCCGCATCCTTTTGTACCCCTTTGTCTCGATTCGGTGCCAGATGTGCCATCTGACAGAGAGGGTTACTGGTTGTACTCCTTCCTGGCCGAAACCCGTGTTGTGCGTCTGCGAGTTGTGCGCTCTCCTGATGGAATATAATCTTATAAATAGGGCTTCGAATACTTTTGCCGGCGTAGACAACACTGCAACAGGCCTGTACCCATCCACTGACTCTGCTGAACCTCTCTTTGGAACCGGAACAACGCGGGCTACTTTCCACCTCTCTGGAAACACTGCAGCCTTAAGGGATTTGTTATATATATGCAGTAGTGGCTTAGCTAGTACCGACCGACAATCCTTAAAGATGTAAGGCGGAATGCCGTCAGGTCCTGCAGACCGTTTGGGCTTGAGTTCTTGAAGCGCACGACATACGTCTGCCAACTGTAATTGGTCAAAATGCACCCGCGCTGCTCCGTTTCCACTACCTGCTCCTACTATAGCCGAGGCCACATCCAGCTCCGGCCGCTCTGAACTATAAACAGAATAAAAATACTCCGCGAACTCGTCAACACACTGTTGATCAGACAACGCTTCCCCGTCTTTCAAAATCAACTGTGGACTTCTTTTACTTCTTTTGGATTTAATAAAGTTCCAAAAAGATTTGGGATCTTTCAACATTTGATTTTGAACACGTTGTTGATATTGTTCCTGTGCGAGTCCTATCATTTTCTTTACTTTGGTCCTACCCGTACCGTTTATGCAGAAAAGCCTTCAATCTTATGTCGCGGATTATTTCAACAGTGTACCACTCCGGGTAAATGTACCTTGAGCTTACACGACTTCGCTTTTTTTTCGGAACACAGTGATCTATAGCAGAATTCATAATTTTATAAAAATATTCTAAGCTCATTTCTAAGTCTAACCCATATAAAGAGTCCAATCTACGGTCGCAATTATGGAATACAAACAATATATACATACTTCTTGTTTGAAAGGTCAACGTCGATATAAAAGGAGTGCCTCACAGGATTACAGGTTCCTTGCAATTCTTGGAATAAAATTATTAAAAATAAAGTTAAAGAAAAACTTCCAATCAAAAAGTTTATGAAATGGTTACAAAAAACGCCCAAATCATTGCTAACACATTTGCGAGCAAAGATGTTTAAAAAACTATTGCAAATGTACATTAAAAGTGGCGAATTTATCCAGAATATCAAATTACGTCTACTCAATAACGAAATTGGAGTTGAAACTTGCTTGTACATAATGCAGAATTTATAAATTACGCAATAATATTATTAAAAACAAGGAAGTTTAATTTGATTTAAATGCAATACGTAATACGTGGACTTTAATAGGATGTAACGGAAACGGTAACGGCAACACGTAATAAGTTTTTTGATACCGTTTACGGTTATTAAAATTAATTAATAATTAAAGTGTATGTGTTGAACTCACAGAAATTAATAGTAATAATAACACAATAGAAATGAATTAGCGCTCGATTACTTCCAAAACCGATGTCACCACATCTTACCGTATTATAAACATACGCAATGCACAAAGATATCTAATGTTTCACATTACACTGCTTGGCGAGTTTGTCCACGTCGCGTGCGTCGCGTATTACGGTAGAACAAAGCAGCAATGGTAATTGGATAATACGAAAAGTAATAAATGAAAAACTTTCATCAAAAAATCACTCAACTCAACTTTCATCAAAGGTAAACTCATAGTAAAGTATTCCTCTAGATGTAAATTTATTAAAACAATGATAATAAGTAAATAATCAACTTACCAATGAAATGTTATGCCTTTATTAGTTGAATTACACGTCCTTGATGAGTTTTTACAACTTCACCATTATAAATTTATAATAACATAAATTCACGTACGACGTTTCCCGCGCAACTAAATCACAAGATGGTCAATGATGTTCGTCAACACATAATAGCGGCGACAAGGTCACGTGTCTATGCGACTTCTATTGTCTTATTATTACGATTTCTGTGGTTGAACTGAACTTGGGGTGAAGAGTCGGAAGAACCCCCCCTGGGGTGGATAGACGGACGCGCGTTTCCAAGTATCCACAATAGGGTGGATTCTTTAAGGTGGATAAATGGAATAAACCCAAACCCAAGTTGCCGTTGGGCAAAAAAGACAATTTAAAAATAAGCTCTTAAAGTCCGAAGCAAGATTGTGAATAGAAAACAAAATTAAAATAAACTATAAATTAAGTAAACTCTACTTCAGTTTAACAGACTACATTATGAGCTGAAAGCCTAAATTAAATACCCGCATTAACTTTAATAGCAGGCGGATCCAATAAAAAATTATAAACCGAAAGAAAATTACCGAGTTCCGCTTGCTACTTTAAATTTTCTTTTTTGCAGTCGGGTTTTTGATTATTTCAATTATTAATTTATTTTTAAAAACGTTTTCACAGCACGCAACAGAGTGGTTTTTCTTGAAACGCAGCCAGTTTGCACGGTGGTAGTTATTAAAATTATATATATTTAATATATTATTTATATATTCATTAAGTAGTTATGACACTTAAGAAAAGAGTACACTAACCGACACATTCTTAGATTCATTACTGCGAAGGAAGACTGTGGGCATCACTTTAGTAGCATACATTGAGATTTAAAAAAGTAAAAAATTTGTCATTTGATTTATAGAATTGTATGTCTTAATTTTAAGGTACCTAATCCTAGTGCTGTCTTATGTCGTTTATATTTACAGAAGGTTATTTTTTACAAGGTTTTTTCTCTTAAGGCATTATTTCAACAGTTTCAAGCAGCTTATATCTGAGAATATTTAATGTTACTTACGACTTCCGGATGTAAAGGCTTGCAAATACGCTGGAGTGGAGGACGGTGGAGCGGGCAAGGCCAGAGGCTCAGTCCTGATAAAACACAATTTACAAATTTTATACAAACAATAATAGTTTTCCGCGAAGTATACAATAGTTGTGTATCATACAGTGTCGGCGTTAGAACATCCATTAACCCATTCCCGTGGGTATCGTAAGAGGCGACAGATGGAAACAAACAAGGAGATGGGCGGCAGCGTCTTCCTAACAACTAAACAAAAATATAAATTGCGGTTGCCAATCCGTCCGCCAGGCGTAGCAACTGTGTTGAGCAGTGGACTTTTGATAGGCTATAACGGTGTAATGCCGGCACAAGAATATTCACCCGTACCAGGGGTGACAACGCATCTGCGTTTCGATTCTTAATTGACATAGATGCTATTACTGATTTACCATCAGGTGAACTGTCTGCACACCTGTCACTCTAACTTTAATTAAAAAAAATGGTCGACCCTGCAAGCCATTCCTGGAACTTCCCGCTAACTTCAAACGCAAAGCGCTCCAAATTTCACCAAATTGTGTTGCGAAATCTCGAAGTTATGTTAAAAAAAAAAACGTTTTTTACAAATTCTTTCTCCTTCGATATCTCACGAAATAATGAACCGATTTTTATTTTCCAAACGGCATTCGACGTCATTTTTTGAGGTTAAGAACTGATTAGTTTTTGAAAAGCCGTTTAAAAGTTATTTCAAAAAAACAGTTTTACAAAATTTTTATTTTTGAGATTGTTCAAAATCTTCTCGTCCGAATCAGTCCATATTATCACCAAATTCATTCTACACTGAGATCTTTAGAACGCCGCATCTCAATCGATCAAGACGTTCAAAAGTTATGAAAGGCACACATACACACACACAATGAAATGATTGCGAACAAATCAAAATTGACTGCAATCTTTGGTGTGAAAAACCTAGGTACCTTGAGAATCACCAGCTGATTAGTGACCGCCAATACGGCTTCCGTCGTGGTCGATCAGCTGGTAATCTTCCGGTCTACCTTACTCATATCAGGTCATATCAGGATCTCATAGGATGTCAGGTCTCTGTTGATCCAGCTCATGCGGTACCTTGAGGATCACCAGCTGATTTATGACTGCCGGTACGGTTTCCATCGCGGTTGCTCGGCTGGTGATCTTCTGGGTTACTCATAGATGGGCGGAGGCAGTAGAGTCCATGGGCGATGCATTGGCCGTTAGTTTGGACATAGCGAAGGCCTTCGATCGGGTTTGGCTTAAAGCGCTTCTTTCGAAGCTCCCTTCCTATGGGCTTCCCGAGAAATTGCGCGATTGCATCACTAGCTTTCTAGCTAATTGGAGCATCAAGGTCGTAGTAGACGGTGTACGCTCTGATTACAAGCCTGGTGTTCCAAAAGGCTGCGTGCTATCACCAACGCTGTTTTTTCTGCATATCAATGATATGTTACAAACTGATAACATTCATTGCTGTGCAGACGACAGCACTGGTGATGCTTTATTACACCGGCCGTGCCAATATTTCTCGGGAAATCGTCGCCGACCGGGACAAACTTGTGTCTGAAGTCGAGTCTTTGCTTAACAAAGTCTCGGATTAGGGGCGATTAAATCTAGTCCAAATTATTCAATCCCTAGAAGACACAAGTTTGCGCGTCAACCGCTAAAAAGAACCCCTTTGTCGTGTCTCCTCAGTTTGAAGGCACTCCCCTTGCTGTCTCAGCTAGCATCAGAATCCTCGGCGTCGACATATCGATTAGTGTGCAGTTTTGTGGTCACTAGGAGGGGAAGGCCAAATTGGCCTCTAAAAAGCACGGCGTGCTCAACACACACTCACACACACACGCGCACGCACGCACACACACACACATCCGTACGGACGTCCATGTGAAATTCGTCAGAATAGCTTCCTGGGATCTCAAAACGTTGAGATCTGATGAAAACTCGATTTTCGAAAATCGGGGTGAAACCAATAAGTTCCCTATTTTTTAAATTTTCAATTTTCTTAGCGGGAAGTTAAAATAGTGTATTTTTGTACTGGAAGATATTTTAAAAAGTACAACATATCACTATTTTCCTGCCGTGGAGTGGCGGTGCAAGAATATCCACTAGCCCATATTATCTCGTGGGTATCGTAAGAAGCGACAGAGGGAAACAGGCAGATGGGCAGCTGCGTCTTCAATAAAACTGAGGTTGCCAACCCACTTGCCTAGCGTGGCAACTACGGCAAATATCCCCCTTATGAGGCAATCTATGGAGGACGCCCATGTTCAGCAGTAGACTTTATAAGCTGTAGTGGTAATATATTAATAAAGGTCGACTACTGAACATAGACTTCCCCATAGATTGCGTCACAAGGAGTACATTTGCACAACAACTATGCGTGGCAGGTGGTTTAGAAACCGCAGTTTTTTTCAGGATGAATCTGCTGCCTATCTCCTCTATACCTGTTTCTGTTTTACATTGCCTTACAACAGCCATGGGATGGCTTGGGGCACTAGTGGATTCACTTAGGCTGCTAATACACGGGAAGATGGACTCAGACGGTGATTTGTGATTATGCATAGGAATCCGTTCTACTGGAAACTGTGCCTGCACAGACGTGTTGCGATTTAAAGGGTACATAGAGCCAGTATAGTTATAGGTTGTGAATCATTCCATCTTTGTCCTCAGGGTTGACAACGCATCTGTAGCTTTTTTGTTTGAACTTGCATCCATGGGCTACTATAGCCACTTGCCATCAGGTGGACTGTAACCTTGTATGGCACTTTAATTTACAAAAAGGCCTTTTCTAGGCAGGGTTAGGTTAAGCTCAGTTTAACTAAGTTAAGACACTTTTAGGCAATACTAATTTGAGAGCCCAACTCATTTTTTCATATTCCTCGAATTTCAGGGTTCTGTTTGGAGTATTCTCTTGTCATTTTCTTACGTGGTAGAGCCAAACTGCAGCTATATTATAGTTGTAGCATGAATGGGTCGGCTCGACCGGGGCAGGACCACACTCTCACAGAATACCAGCGTAATGCTGCTTTTTCGTATGGTGAGTGTAGAGAACCGGAGACCATTTTTACTGGAATCGAGGCATTCCATATTAGTCCTCAGGGGTGACAACGCATTTGCATTTTGATTTCTAATTGAGGATAAATGTGGATGCCTATGGGCCACAGCATCCACTTACCATCAGGAGGACTGCGTGCTCGTTTGTTACCCAAATCTATATAAAAAAAAGAATCAACCATGTCCTAGAACAATGAAATTTGAGTGAATCCCGCACTCTGACAGGCCATGTTTTAAAAAATGTCTTGAATCAATTGCTAATCCACCTGCTAAACCAGGCGATTATTGCTGCAAATTCTTTTTTTCTGTATTAAATTAAATTTCTATATTAAATACACAATATTCTAAACGGCAGCGGACTGTTACAGGTAACTAAAAAATATATACAAAAAAATTACTTTGTAAATTCTACTGCAGCTGGCGCCGGTTTTGTCGTTGGCTTAGAGTTTAGTTTCGCCACTTGCTGAAAGGAAAAGAGGGTATTTTTATTTGAAAAATTCTGACTTTAATGTCACAATCAAATTCATAAACTCTGCTGCTTCGAAATGGACACATTAATTTTATTAGCTCACTGCAAACAATTTTCACTCTGTTTGCTTTTCATTCTAACGGTACTCGATAATAATTTTCGATTTTCGAACTTACGCATATACTAAAAAAATAAAACAAAATAAATTAGATGATTATATAAAACATATTCGGCCTTTTAACAAAAATATTTTATATTTAGTCTCCTGAGACTAAATATAAAATTTTTATACCTGTTTAAGGACAGAAGTCTCGAGGTAAAACGCGAACTAAAATCTAATGTATAGAATTTGAGAGCGACTTGCTTTCGCAAAGGCGGCGGCGGTATACATATATTTTTTTTAGTTAGAAGGACTATCGATGATAAAGCATGTTTTTTAATAACACACAATCTGTTCGATTGTTATAATTGATATTTTTTTCATTCATTCATTACAGCCTACTGCCGAACACATACCTCCAAGGAACGCTACAAAGCACGGTCCCGAGCCTTCCTGGATGTCTTACCAGGTCCATCTAGTGGTCCAGGTCTCCACTCTACATTTCACTTACCGGTACGAGGCTGCCACTCGGGAACCTTTTTTCCCCATTAGTTGACAGCTCTTTGAGTTTATGACCGGCCCATTGCTAATTCAGCATACTAATAATTGTATGCAAAGCAGAAAAACAAAAATAACTATTATATAGGTTGTGTATGTGTGGATCCAGAGGCTGTTTGTCAGAAGATATATAGTAGTTTTTATTATTGCTATACATCCAACACTATTGTAATATGATAATTGTATAGCCATGCATGAGAAAAACGAAGTCTTAAATTTCTGAAATATTTACCATGTCCTTCTTTGGAGAAACGGGTACCCATTCCGAGGCCTTTTCCCTATGCTGTGTGCCCGATGAAACAGGGAACTGTATCCGCAATTCATCCTTGTTGGCGATGGGAAGAAGATTAGATTTGACTGGTAATGGCGCACCACCCTAATACGGAAAGGAAGATTGTTGATCAGTATGAAGTTTTGCCGCAGTGTTGAGGGACATAGGTTCGATTCAAGCACAGAACTAGAATTTTTTGCTTTTAAATTTTTTTCCTTAAAATAGATCGCACACGAATAGTATTCGAAGTCACAACAATTATATAGGCAAGGAAAGAGACGGAGCATTGAGGACATTTCAAATGTACACAACTTTCTTAATTCTGCCTGTTACAGTCTGGAAGTTGGTCTGGGAGTTGGCCGGATACACATTTTTTTATGTTTTTGGTTTTTACGTGGTAGAGCGACGCTGCAGCTGTATTATGGTTGTAGCACAAATGGGTTCGACCGAGGAAGGATCACGCTCTCACAGAATACCAGCTATTGCTTTTTCGTATGGTGAGTGTAGAGATCTGGAGACCATTTTTTACTGGAGATGAGGCATTCCATCTTAGTCCTCAGGGGTGACAACGTATGTAGATGTCCAAGGGCCACAGCATCCACTTACCATCAGGTGGACTGTGTGTTTATTATTCACCCTTATTCTATTTAAAAAAAACACACATGTGCTCCTAAAACCATATTGTTGGTTGGAAACAATTTCAGATGCTTATGTGTTCTATGAACCTATTCTTATAAGTTGAGCATGGTTTCAGATTGGTTTAGGCTCACTTGAAATATATACAGTGCTCCATTTATCTTTCTTTATTTGTCTGAGTTTGAAGAATGCCAACAGAGACAGCTTAATATAATCGATTATGTGAAAATTAAAGTCATTTTTCTTAAATAGCAACTCCTTTTTCTATTCTTATTCTATTTCTTCATTCCTTTTGCCTGCAAATTTATCTCTCAATCCCCTGGCGGTCTCATGAGACCGCGGCCATATTCCGTCAAATCCCTAGCGATCTCATGAGACCGCACCCACCCACAGCACTTTAACCCATAAAAACTTGTACTTAGAGACTACTTTTCTATGAAGAAGTTTGTGATTATAGGCTCAATGTGAAATTTCCTATCCTCTAATGCAATAAAAAGTAGTTAGTCTATGGTTTTTTATTTTTAATCTACGTTCATTTCGTACGCTTATTTCGTGTGGCATGTTATTGTGTTAAATTTTGTATTTTACCAATATTTTATTAGTGTTTAGTATAGTGTTTTATTATAAAATTGTTATAAAAGTTTTTGTGTGAATATAATTTATCTTTTTACGTAAATGATTTCGAGTAATATATGGAAATAATTGTGATTTTCACGCCGCCGACATCCGTTTGGTATATTTTTATTTTATTTTAAAAATAGAACAAAATCTGTTTGTAATGAAATAAAACTTGACGACAGTTTTTGAAGTAATAACTTATATAGATTTTAGCCTGCGAGAAAATACCTCATTTTCTCGCAGGCTAAAATCTATATAAGTACAATACAACATATATCGCGCATACGCGGTAGAAAATTAACAAATTATTAACATTTTATTCAAGCTACTAATAGATTATGCAATAGCTATTCTATGTAAACTCTCCGCTAAACTTTTAATCTGTGTTAAAAAAAGGTCATCGATGAAAGCCAGAAAGTGAACATAAATAACGCGTGCAGTCGTTTCTCTTTATTTGAACATTTTACTCTTGGTGGTGTTGAAATTATATGTCCAACTTGCGTCCAACTTTGTTTCGGAACAAAAAGATATTCCTTGATACTACTTGTTACTACACAAAATTGTAGCAACGTTTTTACCAAACATTTTAAAAAAGAGCAATTATTATAATGAAGTGATTTCCTATTACCTCGGTTGTCTTTTCTACCGCGTGTGAACTGCACACATGTTTTTTTTAATTATGAAATAATAACTTGAGGCTGCAAAACCGGTTTAAAATCTAAACTAAATATAAATTCAGCACTTTCATAGACTTTTATTTATAGTGCTTGAGTAGAAATTCATGACCAATTCGGATTCTGTGTGGGACAATAACAGGCTCTACTAGCTCCTCGTGGTATTTTTGTGCAGTCATGCTGCATTGGATCCACAGAAATCGTAATAATAAGACATTAGAAGTGGCATGAACGCGTGACCCTGTCGCCACTATGATGTGTTGACGAACATCCTTCACCTTTTTATGATTTATTTGCAAGGGGAATATCGTACGTGAATTTATGTTATTATAAATGTGAAATGCAGCATATTCAGTAGTAAAAACTCAACAAAAACGTGTACTAATTCAACTAATAAAGGCATAACATTTCATCGGTAAGCTGATTATTTACTAATAATTGTTGTTTTAATTAATTTACATCTAGATGAATACTTTGTTATGATAATTACCTTTGTAAAATTTAATTTATTATTGCGTATAGTACAATTACCATTGCTGCTTTTATTCTACCGTAATACGCGACACACGCGACGTTGACAAACTATGTAATGCAATGTAATTTTAAATATTAGATATCATTGTGATATCGGCCTAAACCCACAGATGCAGCGTAGCGGCCACTTCCTTTGTCTAAAATCCTGTCAAAAATTGGTGGGTGCATATGCCTGGTAACGGGACGTATATATGCCGTAACTGTACTTTTTTAACATAACTTTTCATAGATTTTAGGTTGTTTTTCTTTCCTTATTATGTATTTCTTAAAATATATTACCTATTTACCATAAAAAAAGTTGTGATATAGAGCCGGAAAGCCCCTTATTAAAAAAATGATTTTTTTAATAAGGAGCTTCTAATGCAGGGAAAAGTCCTTGGGCTGCTCAAATGCTTACCGCCAATTTTGTGCATTTTGCCAATGTTGTATATTTTGCAGCTATGCAAATTTTGAGCTCAATCGCAAAATTAAAAATTACTAATTGTCGATTTGATTATTAATCCTGGTAATTGAAATTACTTAAGTAACCTAATGAATTCAATAAAAAGTTATTGTTTAGTGAAATATTGACCAATCAAATCGTCGACCAATCAGAGCACACCTAAGTCGTTATTACGTTTTCCTTATTGTATGAACACTGGAATAGACTCACTTCAGTTCCTGTGCTCGTCGGTGTAGTTCTATTTTCCTGGTAAAGCTTTGTGATTCTTATTTGTGAGTGTTTATAAAAAGAAGTGTGGAATAAAGTTAGTGTGATATAAAATTAAAAGTGTATGCTCTTAGATCTCTTTCATTATAATGGACACAATATACGGTAGCATGACTGAACCCTTGTCAAATGGGGACAGTGGTGCTGCCTCACCAAAAAACAACCCCGAGGTTTCCGCTACGACATATACAAGGGCCATTTTTTTCAAACTAACTAATTATAAAAGTGAGACAATTGAAGTACTTTATTGATCTGGTAAGATATGCAGGAAGTTGATGGATACAGTAGGCTCGGGACCGTTCCTTGTGGTGTCCCTTGAGGAAGGCCTATGACCACCTGTGGACTTTTGAAGGCCTACAATGATGAAGATGGTGATGATTCGCACCACAGTAGTTTTTAATTTGTTTATGCTACCTTTTTCTCTTTGAATAAACTAGGGATTGAAAAATCAGCCCTAAGTGAATAAAATCAAATTTGTTTCATGAAATAATAAAGTCGACGCAGCCAAGAAACTTCGTGTAAATTCTGTTGATTTTTGTAACTTTCTCACACATCAAAGTCTTTCACAAGAACCCTTTGGTAATTTTCTGAATAATTTCCATTATAAGCAAATCTTGAAATTTACAGGATAGAGACAAGTACAGCATTATATTAGTAAGCACAAGACAAGTATTTATAAAACCCGTCGAATTTATGACTGACAATTTAGAAAGACCGAGTAAAGGACGATACCTTTTAAATTCACACTAAGTTACTCTAGTCACGTGTCAAAGAACACATCTTATCGATAAAGTCGTAAATTGTTTCAACTTTTTCTGAGTTGACGCGGAATTTTGTGATAGCGAGCGGTTTATGTAGGTTCTTTCTTCAGGGAAAATACTTTTTCGCAATCTAGTTGTAAGAATTAATGCGTAGGCTTTATTACGTATCAAATATATTCTCTCTGAATGTTTTAGCTTACGAACATGTCTGTTATTTTTTTATTTTCTTTATCATGTTTTTGCTTTAACATAGCAAACACATGATAAAGAAATGTAACTACACCTACCTACTTATGTAGCTAATACACTTAGTATAATACCTATGTAACTGAATTGTGGCCAGTAACGATCGGGCCGGCACTGTTATTACACGTGTAATAAAATGTAATTAAATACTATCTCTTATAAGGACTTATTTCATTTCCAACACACTACACAGACATTAGTTAAAGTGGCGACCCCGACGTGATCCAGTGGCGTGCTCTCTTGTGCCTGTGTAGTTTATACCGTGGAAAATGACGTCCAAGGAAGAGAAACCGGAAGCGGAGATATCTCAAATAACGGTTTCGTCGAGAATCCCGGAATTTTGGGAGGATCAACCGCGCACGTGGTTCATACAGGCCGAATCCGTACTATACAACCAGAAGCTCTCGGATGCTGCTAAATACCACCTGGTTATTGCCAAGCTGGGGAAGAATGTCGTACAGCAAGTCACGGATATCCTAGTGAATCCTCCAGCTGAGGGAAAGTACGACCTGCTTAAGTCAACGTTGCTCACTATCTTCGAGGAGTCCGAAACGCGCCAAATCACCAAACTCATTGGCGAGATGGACCTTGGAGACCAGCGCCCATCCCAACTGCTGCGTAGAATGAAGGACCTGGCCAGGGATCGATTCAAGGATGAGACTCTGAGCGTTTTATGGCAGAACCACCTACCGGCCGCAGTTCGTGCCGTACTGGTGGTTACCGGTACCAAAGACCTCAAGACACTAGCTTCTGTAGCAGACCAGGTCATGGAAACGATGCGACCTATCGGCGTAGCAGGGGTAGAATCGACTTCGTCAGACAACGCTTCCATCATTGCTGAAATCGCAAAAATTAATAAGCGGCTGGATAAAATGGCCATGGCCAGATCGCGGTCCCAACCACGGGGACGTGACAGGACCCGAACTCGTTCGCAGACTCAAGGTCGCCGCAGCCGTACACCTGGGCGCGCTGCTTCTAGGGACAAATGGCTGTGTTTCTACCACTATCGCTTCAAGGCTAGGGCGCAGAAATGTGTTCAGCCGTGCGCTTGGAATCCGGAGGAAACGGGAAACTAGACGCCATGCAACGGGAGGAGGCGAATAGTTGCATAGGCATCCCTAATCATCGCCTCAGCGTAAGAGATAAGTTCAGCAACCTTATTTTTTTAATCGATACTGGTGCCAATATATCAGTTTTACCACGAAACAAAGTGAGTGTTAATTCGTGTAGTAATGGGTGTTCTGAATATATTTTATATGCAGCAAATGGCAGCAAGATAAAAACGTACGGTGTTAAAACTTTAAATTTAGATTTAGGGTTGCGCAGAGTGTATCAGTGGACATTTGTTATCGCGGACGTGCGTCAGCCAATT
>DWHP01001922.1:0-15178 GCA_018247895.1 Parnassius honrathi | reverse complement strand
ATATATATATATATATATAATGAGCAAAAATGTTATGTTTATTGGAGTCAATATATTATACAGTATGAAAATAATGATTCCATATTTTGTTTTCGAATACCGAATACCACAAATTGAATAAAACTTATTTTACGTAGTAGTCTCCTTTAATATAAATTTTAGCTCCAGAGACCGTGGGATGCTGTAAAGCGACCGAAGAGTAGAGAATTAAAAAATAAATGCGATTAAACCTGCGAAACTTGTTTTATTTAATGTACAGTATTTAAATATCAATTAACTATTTTATACGAGGTAGATGTAGATGACTATGGGCCACAGCAACCACTTACCATCATGTGGACTGTGTGCTCGTTTGTCACCCTATCCTATAAAAAAACTAATATATAAAAATAATTTTTTAAATATTACTTTTTTTTGTTTGTTCGTATTTTATGCGCTGCCATCCATTCATCAGATTGTGGTAAAACTTTGTCAACATATTGCTTGCATGTTCCGGGAAGGTAATAGGCGCTGTTGTAGAATACTATAGATAGCTAGAATATTATAAAAATTAACGGTAGCCAAGAAGTATTTAACCAAAATGTTTTGAAATGACTTTATAGAGGTTCTAGATATACCTAACTATTGTTAGAGTCGAAACTCGTCAAGGCTAAAACAAATAATCAATCTCTGCTCGAACTTCCAAGTTTTTTTACGAAATTAAAATCTGTTCCATTAATTAAAAATTACCCAACTCTGCATGTTTGTTGACATGACAGCTTTGTTTAGAAATGTTACCGTCACTATTAGGTTTTCTCCTATGTCGTAGTCGTAGAAGCATTGTTTAAGTTGTGGAGCAAGTGATTAATCAGGACTTTTTTTCTAATGCTCGAGTAATATGAATAATGACGTCAAATCGGGAAATGTAATTAGTACCGACTTAAACCTCATTACTTATTACATTTTCTGGTCATAACATAACCTAAACTAACCCAGATTTTTATTACTTACGACTGCTAGACAGTCAAATAGGCACATATATTTGACACATGCACATGTGTACATACATTACATTACTGTGCATACACCTAATTGTTATAACAGAAACGGAAACTTTTTATTCAATATAGATTATAAATTATTATTGAAAGTCACCTTTTTCTTTAATTTACCCCCGGTTCAGAAAAAAATCTCTGTGGGAAGAACCTGCAAGAAACCCAGCGGAGCTATTTTTTTTTAAATAACAGCTTACAAAAATGTATGTTACAATTAACAACACAAAATAAATTGGTAATAGCTTAGTAGCGATCTCCCTTCCCAGGGGTTATTATCATCCATAAATTCCTTAATATTATAACTACCCTTTTTATACAAACTTAGTAAAGTTTTTGAACTTTGTGCAGGTCAAATTTTGTATATTTTCTGAGATTTTTGTAAAGGCGTATATACATCGCCCCAAGAATGCCATTAGACCCGGTGGAGTCGAGTAACTGGTACTACTAGATTGTGTTTGTTCCTAGTATTTACAGAATGAATATCATTTATTTTCGTAAAACAACTTTTATCTTTGTGTACGTACATTAATTACATTTTCATATGTGTATTGGGAGTAAATATATTAATTTCTTTAAATTTTTGTCCGAGCGACTTTTTGGTTTTTAAATCTAATGGCCCTGTTCTGTAAAACAAATATAATTTCAGTGTCAGTCTCGTATCCCTATAACAAAACACTATACGACATTATGCTATGGAAATAGCTAAAGTATCATTATTAAATCGTTTGTTTAAAACGATTACCCATTTTTATGGTTAACAGAAATAATGGCCTTTTATTAAATTTATTGCGTTTTTAGTTTATGGGCTCCTTTCCAACCTAGAGCTCGTCCGGGTGATTTATTTATAAAGTTGTAGGGTGCCAGTAAAATAACATGATTTGAGGACTTAAATCGTAATTCTCACTCTTGTTTATTTTTATTAACTAGCTTTACGGCTCTGGGTTCTAGCCCTTCTGAACCTTATTCTCAATCTGTGGTACCACAACCACAGATTAAATAACGTTACTACACGCAACTGTGATCTTATTTGTTTGACGTTGGTGGAAGGTGTTCAACGTCTGCAGTAACCAGTTACCATTAGTTAAACTGTTAACTCGCTTAGAATTTTATTCTTATAAAAGCAATAGGAAACTACTACTACTAATTGGGCTTTTTTAGTTAATTGCGAGGTATAACTTGAATAAAACTTCGTTGATCACGATTCTTACGAGTCATAATTTAACTAATTCTAACTTGAGAGGTTGAAACTGGCTTACCTTTACCTCAATAATCAAATATTAATCGCTTGTGATAAACACTATTTAAGCAAAGTGTAATAAACATAAAAATTTATCAAAAAAAACTGTGTTTAATTTATTTGTTATTGCCACGTAGTATTTAAATTTAATTAAAATCTTTGTACCTTTCGTCATGGGAATTGGGATCATATTGTCATAGTTACCACGCTGACAATCTAATATAACTCTTCTGGGATTATCAAGAATACGTTGCTGCCCATTTTATGGCTTTTTTCTAGTTGTTATTTCGAGCGGCAGCGTCGTACCGGCAAGCAGAAGAAAGAGAGAGAGACGCAGGAAGTCAATGGATGCGGTGGCTCAGGATTGTGCTTTATGGTATTCGTTTGGGGAAATAGGCTGTAATTATAATGATGATAATTATGATATTATAAATATTTAAGTAACATAAAGATCGTGATTTAATCCGATAATTATATTTTGCCTTATATTAATATGATAAAAATCAATGTATAATAAACGTATCTAGTAATATATAACCTAGAATTCCCCTTCCTCCGTTTCTCCCACAGGGTGCCCTCCCATTGTAAGTTAGATTTGCCGTAATCACCACCTTTGGCGGATTTCAGTATTAAATTTCGCTTTTACAGCTGATTCTGTCGTCAGTCTGAATTTTGTCTGATAATTTAATATAATACGAGATTGCACACCATCTATCGAAGGTTACGAACTCTTTGTAGCTTTTTTAATAGTAGAATGTTACCATTAGAAAGGCTACAAAGGAACAGGCACTAGACGAAATGGGGACATGAATTCCCGTCCCCATTTCGTACATGACAAATTATCGATGTTATCTATTAAGGCAATATAAAACTATTTTACCGTTAAATATGGAGAATTAATCTTAGCTATAAATTAGAACCTCTGCCGTATTCGCTACGACTTTACCTGGTAATACAACACTAGAAACTCTTCGAGTTACAACCAGTGATTGTACAACCAGTGCATGTTACCTGAATTTGAAACTTGGTCCTTCACTGTGACCGTATGAAGAAGTTCAAGGTCAGTTCATGTCAGCGAGCTATGGAAATTAGGATATCCGCAAAATTACTTCAAGTGTGGTATGAACACCCTAGGGATGGAATGATAAGGGATGAAGGTTTTAATGTAACTATTTGGACAAAATTCTAGTTGTTACCTTGAATTTGCTATATTCCCTAGTCCACTGAAAAGGGTAAAGATAAAAATATTTAAAAAAAAGTAAAATTGACATCGAAAACAAAACATGAATTAAATGATTTCCACAAAATTACTTTTAAAGTGCGGGCTTTAATTCTACGATGTACTGTGTCATAGCACCGATTTCAAAAGGTATTATGTGAAAATTCTTATCCCGTTTTGTTTTTGCAGTCAGGTATATCTTTTTTTAAAGTATGATTATTAAATAAAGTTTAAATTGAGTCAAGCTACAATAATGAGTGACAGCGTAAGAAAATTCACTACATCATAATTATCATTCCGTGGGTAGATAACCCAAGGTGCGGCAGAGAGAAATGAAACAGAAAATGAGAAGCAGAAGCTTTCTGATAATAACCCAAAACAATAAAAAACTGCGTTTGCCAGCCAGCCCGCCAAGCGTGGCAACTATGGCAAATATTCTTCCTTATGAGGCAATCTATTTGGGAGGCCTAATGTGGTTTTGACGTTAATTAGGCTTAGTGAATAAAAAAATAATGACGATGATGTGATTATACCAATTACTTATAAACAAATAAAAGAGAATTTTATAACAAAGAAAATAAAATATTTTATTCGCATATTTATGTAAAAACGTGTCTACTCTTATATAAGTTCGTTGGCAGTTTTTATTAAGACGCTTAATAAAACGTAAAACACAAACTCCCGCCTTTTCTGTGTTAAGTCAAAAAAGAACGAAGCCTGAAATAAATTATAACTCTTTCCCCAAGAGTTTGTTTATAAATCTCTTTAACTATGAGGTCACAAATATGTATGTTTTGTATACTTTTTCTTAATCTGTGTTTTTGTATATTAATTTATGTAATACACACACTATTATCAATCAATAAACAAATAACTGCTGATACATCTGCTGTAATACGCTAATGTTTAAAAAAATGTTTTGTTACAATCTTCATACAAACTTTTGGCCCCCTCTTTTTGTGAGAAAGTTTTTGAGCGGGAAAACTCGCCCACGCTTTAAAAATATATTTTTACGAACTTCATGATCCAAATATTATAAATTTTTCAGACCTATTTTTCTCATAATTTACAGGTTCCCACACGATCTTTGGCTTCCTACACAGCGCTTGCGGGTGAACTCGAGTTTTTAGTTTCTACTCTTTTTCTTAACTCTCTTTTTGTCTTTCATGTGATTAAAAATTTGCGGTAAGGTATACACCGATTATTTACGTGTTTTGTGAAAAGTGTCTTATGGGCTTAAATAACAATTACGTTTATGTCACGGCTTAAGCATAACTTTGTAAGCTCGTGAATAATTTGTTGTGTCAGATTTCATAACGATGATTTTATGGGATATTCTTTCATAATATTTAGCTTATATTTTTAACAGAGAATTTATAGGTTAACTACTTAGGTATGTATTATTAAATGAAATAGACAGTTAAGTAATATCACATTTGAATAGAAAAAATATTACTCATTATAAGAGTTATAAGTTTGAACATCTTGTTTATTATCTATATTGTATAATATATTACAGTAAAGGGAATAAATATTGGGACCTTACATATGAAATTAGCGTTTTGTCGTACTGACCACTTTAATCTGAAATATCTCCTCTTTGGTTAAGAATTAAGAATTTAAATTTATAAATTCAATTAGCTGGTACATTTGAGTTTCGAAAACAGTCATTCATTTGTTTTTTCCTCATTATTTTTTCTTGGCGTCGCTTATTACCGCACAATGGAAAACATGAAATATCGGTATATTTACGAGTATGAGCTCTACCGTGATGGCACCAGTGCTGCAGAAACAGCTCGAAGGATTAATGATGTGTACGGCGCTGGTGTCGCAAAAGAAAGCATGGTACGTTTTCTGTTTCAACGTTTTCTTTCTGGAAATTTCGACCTTCAAAACCAACCCCGTGGACGGCCGGAGAAGTGGAAAATGAAGAATTAAAGGCTATTCTGGAAGCGGATCCATCACAAAGCACTTCAGAGATAGCTACAGACTTCGAAGTAAATGACAAAACTGTATTAATCTACTTGAAGCAAATCGCTAAAGTAAAAAAAATTGAACGATGGGTACCTCACGAATTGAGTGAATCGAACTTACAAACACATGTCGACTGCTGTGTTACTTTGCTCAACCGACACAAAAATGAAGGGATTTTAAATCAAATCATTACTTGTGATGAAAAGTGGAGGATACTGTACGATAATCGAAAGCGCTCGTCGTAATGGCTGAACCTTGGAGACCCAGCCAAATACTGTCCTAAACAAAAATTGACTTAGAAAAATTTACTTGTGAGTGTTTGGTGGACTAGCGCTGATGTCGTTCACTACAGCTTCCTAAAATCTGGTCGAACTATTACGGCAGTATCTATGGTCAGCAACTGAAAACCATGAAGGAAGAACTAGCCGCTATAAAACCGAGATCGGTCAATCGCTCTAGGCCACTGCTGCTTCACGACAACGCAAGACCGCATACACCTGCACAACTAACAGCCACTAAGTTACATGAGCTACGATCGGAATGTTAGCGACATCCACCGTACTCTCCAGACCTTGCTCCAACAGATTACCATTTTTTCCGGAATTTTGATAACTTCTTACAAGGAAAAAAATTCAACTCCGATGCGGCAGTCTAAACCGCCAGAGTTTAATGATTCTCGCCCCCATGGTTTTTTTAGTAAAGGGATTAATGAATTCCTTATGAGATGGCAAAAATGCATAAATAACAGCGGTGCATACTTTGATTAATAGTGCCAATATTTTACAAAAAAATATTGAATTTGTATTCCTCAGTACAAAACGCCAATTTCATAAGTGCATAAATTGTATTTTTATTTTTCATTTCATATCGGTATTTCCTTCACCGCCGTACACGTGGTAAATATTACTATTTTTTATTTTTAAAGCTTCTCGTGTGGCAGAAATGCAGGGACTAGATGGATGCAGGTGACTCAGGACCGTGCTTTGTGGCCATCCTTGGGGAACGCCTATGTTCAGCAGTGGACCAGTTTAATTCCCAGAACACACATGTTTGCGCATTAAGTGATAAAAAGAACTCCTTTGTCGTATCTTCCTAGTTTCAAGGCATTCCCATTTTACCTCAGCTAACATCGAAATCCTCGGCACTGACATATCGAATAGTGTGCAGTTTCTTGGTTACTTGGAGGTGAAAGCCAAATTGGCCTCTAAAAAGATTGGCGTGCTCAGCAGAGCAAGGCAGTATTTAATGCCGGCACATCGCTTGCATCATTACAAAGCGCAAGATCGGCCTCACATGGAATACTGTTCTCATTTCTAGTCCGGGGCACCCAGTGCCAGCTCCTTCCACTTGACCGCATCCAGCGCAGAGCGGTTCGAATCGTTGACGACCGAGTTCTTTCTGATCGGCTCTATTCGCTGTTGCTGCGTAGGGATGTTTCATCCTTTTGCATTTTCTATCGTATCTACCACGGGGAGTGCTCTGAGGAATTGCTTGGATTAATCCCAACCGCCAAATTTTATGAACGCACATCGCCTCAAAATTCAAGATACCATCCTCACCATCTCGATGCTTGGCGGTACATCACTGTACGTTTTATTAGGAGTTTTCTTCCTCGTACAACTTCTCTGTGAAACTGTTTACCTCCGGCGATTTTTCCGAACCAAAACTACTTAGGGACTTTTAAGAAAAGAGTTTACTCCTTTTTAAAAGGCCTGCAACGCATCTGGTGTTGCGGTTGTTCATGGGCGGCGGTAGTCGCTTACCATCAAGTGAGTCGTGTGCTCGTTTGTCCCCTCTTCTATAAAAAGTTGACTTGTGACGGGCTGCAATGATGATGATGATGATTATTTTTAATGATATACCTAATCAAATAAAATGATTTAGTTAATCAGTTGGCGACGTCTACAAAATAGTTGTCCATTCTGTCTGCCATCATTACGATAAGTGCAAATATGTGGGTGCTAATATTTTAAAACAAGTCTAGCAAATGTATTTATGATCCTTCCTTCCTGCGAACACAAAATTTATTCCAATATTTGGAAAATGTGTGCTTAACCTTGTCTGCGATGGGTAGCAATATATTTTGAATTAAGAATATGGATTTTTAATACCCACATAAATAATAATAATAATAAAATATAATAAAATAAAAGTCAGATGACGCAAGCGAACATAGGTAGTAATTTTTAAATAAACGACTAAAGTTGAAAGAGAGAGAAATAAAGGAAAAAATTTTAGGGAGGAAAGAAGTGTTCTTGACAAGTTTTTTTAACCTTACAAGAAATGGTGCACGTCTAATATGAAGCAGCAAGGAATTTAAGAGCTGAACAGATTTAATAGAAAAGGATTTAGAATAAAAGGAAGAAGTATAGGACGGGACTTTCAAGATTAGATTTTATTGAGTAAAACCTGTGGAGCCACGCTGCAGCTGTCTTGTGGTTGGTGCATTTAGAGTTAACTCGAATTATACTCCATTAGCAACATAATACTCCAGTTTTTTCTACGGTGCTTGTCACCTAAACAAAAGTTATAAGCTTTTTATGAGTTAGAAGAGGTAACATCGAATCATAATTTGATTTCCTATTAACGATAAAAATGTAGTTATCTATGGGCCATAGCACTTTTTTATTGTTACGTGTAAAAAAATAGAGTTTCATACATTTCTATGCTTTTTTATAACAATACACTTTATGTACGTGGTAGAGCCACGCGGCAGCTATATTATTGTTGTTACAGCTCGAATGAGTCGGCTCGAACGGGGTGGACCAAGCTCTCACCAAAGAAAGTATACACTACGCGAGGTTTCTAAATCGTTTTCTATTAAAGCTGTTCAGCTTTTAAAGTCCTTGCTGCTTCATATTAGACGTGCGCCATTTCTTGTAAGGTTTTAAAAAAACTTGCCAAGAGCACTTCTTTCCTCCCTAAAATTTCTTCCTTTTTTTCTATCTCTCTTTCAACTTTAGCCGTTTATCTAAAATTACTACTCATTTTTGCTTGCGTCATATGACATTTTTTTTATTGTATATTACTATTATCGTTATTTATGTATGTAATAAAAATCCATCACCATTTTATAAGTGGTGGTATTTTATTCAAAGGTAGGATTATTTGTGATTAAAATGTCTAAATACGTGCACAAGCAAATGGACACAAAAAACTTGATTTTGTGACATATTAAATATTCACAATACAACTAGACCCAGTGGTGAATAACTTCAAAGTTGCTCAGATGCGATTATTTTTATCATTACAGGCAGGTTAGTGAATTGACTGCTTGAATAAATTAGTTCACAATCTTCAATTTTATTTAAATTAGAGTGATAATTATTGACAACTACCGTTCTGGGACAGCTTCAGCCAACCCTATATTAAAGGTTACAGATTTGAACCAAATTGCACTATTAGCCTTTGAGTATATGAGCAGTGCAACGATGTAATTCTGGTGGGAATCGTTTTCCGGTGAGAATAAGGTCGGCTGCGCTATGTTTTTTCATTATGATGATATTTTATAAGCTAATCAAACCTGGCTTTGTTATGTACACATTAGGTGATGAAATATCACCTGTATTATGATTGTACCACGAGTGGGTCGGCTAACCGGGGTAGGAACCGGAAGAACCGGGGAACCTTTACCTGAAACGAGGCATTCCATCTTAGTTCTCGTGGGAATGCGCATCTGCGTTACTTAATTGAGTACAATTGTAGATGTATATGACCCACATTATCCGCTTACAATCAGATGGTTTGAGTGCCCGTTTCGTCACCTTTATTCTATAACAAAAACCTAAACCAAGATGTTTAAATTGCCCTTGTGTGATGTGTAAAGTGCCCTTGCTCGTACACAATATGATTTTATAGCACCCCACATTTATAAAGTTATTAATGAAAAACTAAAAATTGACAAACTAAATCAATATTCTTTAAAATCAGTAATAACTAAGTACTTGCTATCAAAAAAATATGAAGAAGTAGAAAATTTACTCTCCCTAACTATATAGTAACACCATCCTACTTACGTTAAGCATATGTGCGTATACGTGTATTTGTGTCTATGTATATATATTTATATATGTATTCTGATGAATATATTTATGTATGTATGTTTATCGATGTATATGTGTATGTACGTGTATATATATGTTCTTACGTATATGTATACATATATGTGTATACAAACACACAAACGCACACGCACACACACACACACGACTACTATCCACGTTCTCATTCCTTGTTTTTCATTTACTGCGTGTTAGTTAATTATCAATTGAATTCTAATTATTCTTAAGCCGCCATAATCTATGTCATTATGTCACTAATAGGAGAAGACACTGGTTTCTAAGATACAGTTATTACAACTAGTTTAGAAGCCAGACTTCCATTTTATTGTTAAAAAATTTGAGGCAAATAAAGAATTTACTTATTTATTTCATTTAAAAATTGTTTTACGTCATAAACACACTTTAATATTAGCCAGCGTTTTAGTTTAGCTTTAAATTTACCGGTTTCTGTCTCTTCTTTAAGAATAGAATTTCGATTGCCACGCAAATATAGCTCAGATGCTGTTTTGTACATATGAAAATGTTTTTTTACATGAACACTTGCTTCAAATATGTACATGCCTGGTAAAGGAGGGTGGCCAAATTTGTATAGGAGCTGGACTCGACTTTTCTTTGATTGGACTAGTCGCAGAGGAAGCAGTATGTGGTTTCTAATGTTGAAATTGAAAGTACAAACAAATAAAGAAGACAGAAGAATCAAGAAGAAAAGTTAGTAAGCAATATTTTTTAATCGCCGAGTCTAAAGGTCCTATACAAATCTGTATGAACACTTTTTACGCACTCTGGGTATAAAAGAAAATTCTGTGCGTTATTGGATCGAGCTCTCCGAAAAAGGTATGACAAAAAAACAAGAACTACAACCAGCTAAGAAGGGAATAACAAAAGAAAACGTTAGCTTTCTGAAAAAGTTTTGTGACGAGTTACCTAAAATGCCATCCCATTATTGTCGGGCATCAAGTACAAAACTTTATTTAGAACCAGTTGTACAGAAAAAAAACAAAACTGTATAAATTGTACTGTGAGAAATGTGAAGAAAAGCAAGTGGTGCTTGTCTCTCGATGATTATTCGATGAAATATTGATGGAAAAGAATTTGAGTATATTTTTGCCAAAGAAGACCAATGAATATCATGAACACATATTAAAGTAGGATAGAGCTAGACAAGAAAAAAATCAAGATAAATTAAGAGCCCTTAATAAAGAAGCGCATGTTATTTACACATGATTTACAATCGGTAAACCTGTGCCCTAAACTTGAAGCTAGTGCAATAATATATTGTAAGACGAAACTATGTGTTCACAAATTCATTATGTACAATCTTGAAAACTAGGATGTGCACTGTTATGGGTTCGATGAGTGTTACTGCAGGGTCAGTGGCTTCTGTGTAAGCTTCCTGTATAATAGACTGAAAAAAACTCTGGCCAAGGAACTGTTGCCTATAGTTTTGTACTCTGACGGCTGCACAGCACAAAATCGTAATGTGGTTTTATCTAATGCATTGCTGGAGTTGGCAATGGACTACAATATCCAGATCACCCAAAAAATTCTCGGAAACGGTCATTCGCAGATGGAGGTAGATTCTTCTCACTGTGCAATAGAGTGGCAAATAAAAAACAGAGACAACTACCTGCCGTCGCGGTATGGGTCTCTTTCAAAAGAAGCTTGTCTTCAGCAGCCCTGCAATATCAATATTCTCAGCTATGACTTTTTCAACGACTTTTCAAAACCTCTCAAGTACGGTTGAATTCGACCAAGCCGAGTAGCTAATGACCCGGTAGTCACGGATACAAGAGATTACTTTATGAATTAGAAGCGCTCATAAAATATAAACTGAACTACGATGACGACTACGCATTATTGTCTAGGAGACCTAAACCAAAAAGCAATTTGCCGAAACCAAAGCTGTACCAAAGCAGGTTGCCAATATCACAGATAAAGTGGATTCATTTACAAGAATTGAAACACGTAATTCCTGCTGAATGCCATAGTTTTTACGACGGTTTACAGCGTGAATAAAATTTCAAATCTTTGCTGTTTATATAATATTTTGTGAAGGTTTCATAAGTTTATTTCTAAAGAAGTTTTTGAGTAATTTGTTTTATTTTACATGCAACTATTTTATATTTCGGTAAAACTGTGAAGTTATTGAGTTTTGTTTTGATTTCAATAAGACTTTTTTTAAATCTATCTAATGGTCGCCCCACACGGTCGGTTCTACTGATCATTCCAACTGATCGGTTCAAACTAAAACTGTTGATATTTTTTAAAATATCTGACTTTCGATATATCTATAAATAAACTTATATATAAAACTCCGATATTAATATATTTATAATGATCGATATATCGAAAATCCACTTATTTAAGTTGGTCATTTAGTACAAAGTGCGATTATAATACATGATCAAAGTAGAATTAAACCTAAAGTACCTATTTATTGTTAAGAATATGTTTAGTTGGAAAAGACACTTATTTAATTTTAATAAAATAAATAAGTTATTTAATATCACTGTCTTATTTTCCAATTGCTGTTACGAATACACGTAAGTGATGTAGTTCGTACATTAAAATAAGACAACGCTACGTATGTCAAAAAATTCGTGGTTATATAGTTAATGTACCTAATATAAAGTGTAATAAAAGTATAAAAAATGGAACTGTAACGGAGTCTATATAAAATTATGCAGTTTTTCACTCTCCTGAAAAGTTGCTATTTTTGACATACGTGGTGTTAGAACTTAAGCGACGAAATGCAAAACTGAATCGCGTCACTATACACGCACACTACAGTATTTGTGTTTGTGTTCATTGCATTTACGTATACCTTCAAATTGTACACGTGTCGATACGCTGGTG
This sequence comes from Parnassius honrathi, assembly GCA_018247895.1. NCBI lineage: Eukaryota > Metazoa > Arthropoda > Insecta > Lepidoptera > Papilionidae > Parnassius > Parnassius honrathi. Next base: position 2,797 of record DWHP01001922.1, on the reverse strand, counting down.
CCGCTGCTGCATGCGTGAGAAAAGTAAGGCGAGGACTATACCGATAAGTTCAGCGTTGGTAAAAGTGATTTTTAGTATTTTTTCATTAATTACCTATAGCCCTTCACAAGTCCGCTACTGAACATAGGCTATGATCCACTTGCATCCATCAACTTCCTGCATGTCTTACGACTTACTTTGAAGTGACGACCTGCACTTCATCTATTCCGCTCTGCACTTCACCGACCGGTACGAGGCTGCCACTCGAGAACGTTTCCCCCCTATCGGTTGTCGATTCTTTAAGCTGTATGGCCGACCCATTGCCATTTCAGATTACTAACCCGTCGGGCTGTGTCGGGCTCTCTGGTTCTACTGTGAATATACTTATTTCTGTGTATATCATGCAGAAAACCTCAAGCATAGCCATCTCCGCAGCTCGCTGAGTGACTCTGAAATACCTCATACGGCCAGCAGTGAAGAATTTTTAGTTTTGTATAAAATTATGATTTTATTAGTAGATATAATTATGGCCAGTTTTTGAAAGGCCTGATTAAACTCAGATTTTAATTCAAATTTAATCAAAAGTTGGCTATGGGTACTTTCCACGTTGTGTTTATACCGAGCAATAAAAAAACGCTAATGCGTCAGTAGCTTCATCGAAATTAGCGTATGTAATAATAGTTGACATAGCCATAATGCCTTTTGATGGTTTAATTTTCATTTCGTCCATGACCAAGGCACGATAAAAATGTTTTTTTTTAATTTAATTTTCCTTGGTGTACAGTCTGTTCGCTTAGATACGGTCATTTTTGTACCGTGTCGCCTGAGCACGTGCCACATTTTGTCAAAGGTGTGAGATTAAGGGCCTATACTGCCTCAAATGGCTTAGCAAGATCCTCCGTTATGCCAAAAATATTGCGGCATTAATTTTGAAATAAATATATGATAAAGTTGATGATTAATGTTAAGTACTATGTTAGACGAAAACACGATTCCGTAAAATTATTTCGATAGAAAAAAAATCCAAAGTTACCGCGAAACTGAAAAATAAACCGCTGATAGTCACAAAATACTTTAAATTGGATCATGAAACTTTACATATTAACTTAACTAACATTAAAGTAGGGCTTGTGTTTTTTTTAATTACCATTATTTTCACTGTAAAAAGAAATTACCTAAACTATCGGCGCCCTGAAGCTTGTTCCCTGCCGCCCGATACTTCCGCTCAATCTCGCTTGGGCTTTTGTACGGAGAAGTTGTGTCAATTATGATCAGAATACACAAACGCAATAGGACGACGTAAAATTGTAATGGGAAATAACCGTAATAAAAATAAGAAGCGACTGGGTTGGCGTAAAGAAACAGGCATAAAGATGATAAACCTAATGAAATAGGTATCTAACGACTTATTTACTTACAGTATTAGTTATTACAAACATGTCGGTACATAGCATACGATGCGCGGCGAAGTGGGGCGAAATTAGAATTTGATCTGAGGTAGTATAGGTACTTAAAGTTCGTACTATAAAGCCCCCGAAACGTCGGGAACCAAAAGTCAAAATTGAACAAGATAAAATCCGTATGACCAGTTTAATTTAAAATTTTGTAAGTCATAATTATAAACTTGTCGAAATTCTAAAATATTTTCAAGAAGAATAATATTGGTGTCAAGGGTAATAATAAAACTATTTAATCTATTGATATAATTACGGCTATACATTACCTCCCACAAGTTCAAGGTTGGTACAGCAGTATCGGCTAACCTTCTTTTATTGATAACTCGGGGTATGAAATATGATTTATCAAAGTCTCCTAGGCAGATGATACTGCAGTAATATGTAGTGATGACTCTTGGGATATTGATCGTAGATCTGCTGAAGAAGGTCTTGCTAGGATCGCTAAGTGGCTGAACACTAACCTACTTACTTTTAATAGTTTGAAAACTAGTTATATATGTTTTACAAATTATATTCTAACTCAGCCTAATATTAATTTCCAAATTAAACTTAACACATGCTATGATCCCTTAAGTACTAGTTGCAGTAGTTCATTAATTAGTAAGGTCTCTGAGACCAAGTATTTAGGAACCATAGTTGACCAACGTTTGTCATAGCATAGGCACGTTGAATTAATCAGGAATAGTCTACGGACTAGGAAACATACATGGACATTTAAAACACTAAGGCGAAAAAGTTAATATACCAAATATATATTGCTTTGGCTTAATCTATCTTAGTATATTGTATTCCTGTATAGATTGAAGCTACAAAAACCAAATTTCTATAATTTGAAAGGGCACAGAGAAATTTACTATAATAGGTACTATAATAGATCTTTATGACATAAGTAATGTACTGTTAGGAAATCATCCATCTTATATTTTCAGTTCTAAGAGTGTATAAAAGTATAAAGTTCAACTGTTGTATTGTAGTCAAAAGAAGGAAAAAGTAGGGGCTACAGTGACAGCTTAAAACAGTTTTAGCTACGAATCAATATATAAAACAGTCAGCGACTCTATACAACGCCATTAATAAAAGCATAAAAATTCATCACCTTAACTACCATAATTGCAAATAAGTTCGGAAATTCAGGATGCCCTAAACTCTGCTATGATAGTGGTAAATGAAATAATGTAATGTGAACTGTTATAACTTTGTTTTCTGAAAAAACTCTTGACTGCTCTCCACTGCGAATCAATTTGTTTTTTTTTTATAGGATAGGATGACAAACGAGCACACAGCCCACCTGATGGTAAGTGGTTGCTGCGGCCCATAGACATCTACATGTATTCTCGATTACAAATCAAAATGCAGATGCG
>DWHP01001921.1:0-15183 GCA_018247895.1 Parnassius honrathi | reverse complement strand
TCCATATACCTACGCATACATGGTCGTCGGTTAAGGGTACTCTTAATTTGGTCCATTTTCAATGTATTTACAATTTGGTCGATAAACTTTTGCCTAGGAAATTCATTTCCTACTCTGCCTTTCACTTCTGCATCATAAATTTGCTTTGTCACTCTTTTCTCATTGATTCTTTCTACATGACCAAGCCACCTAAGCATTCCTTTCTTAATCCTGGTCACAATATCATCTTGCAAACCACATTCCTCTTTTCTTACACCACATTTATACTGCGTTTATTCTACTCTCTTGCTTCTTCGGCCACAGCCAACTTTCACTACCATACGTTAAAATAGGGACTAACACAGCATTGTAAATTGCCACGTACCTTTTTATGACATATTCTAACTTTCCACTCTTCTTTCACTCGTCGTTCTATATCTTTATCATAAATGCTTACTTTACTTTTATTTATAACTATAATATATTATATCAGTATAATAATATGTACATGAACTATTGAAGTTCTTACTATAGAAGAAAATATTAGAAGTCTACGAAATTTTCAAGGATTGTCAATTTTATATAAAATATTGCAAACCGTTATTCTTAAAGAATTTTAATAATTTACTTAAATTTACTTAATATGGTATTCTTATGGTAAGTAAATAAATCTACGGTTTTATTGTAAAATACTTCATTATTTAGTAATATTCGTTCTTCAGTAAAAAGAAAACAAGTAAAACAATTTTATTTCTTTGTTAAAAATGTTACCCCCACACTAGGATTTTCCCCTGTAATGAAGAGGTAGTTTATTTATTTATTTATTCAGGATAACAACAGCTTATTAATACTTAAACAATATTACTTAAATTATAATCATGAAAAAGCCAATTATAGTTATCCCCAACGTAGATAACCAAACAAACACTGTAAATTTAATACAAATACATACATAAATTTCACAAGGACAAACATACAGACCTGAAATAATTATTTTAGGATGTACAAATATTTTTTCCGTGCGGTATTCGAACGCGCGGCTCCCGGCGCAACTCATTTCTTAGCCACTGCGCCACGGAGCCGTTAATTAGTCCATACTAGATTATTCGAAAAATTGATTCTCTTATACGTTTAGTCCAAGAGCTCATAGATAATCACCGTAGAAACACTTTAATTTGATTTTAAAGAACCGTAAGATAAACAATATAAACAAGTTATCGAAACTAGAAAATATGCATACGATACTAGCAGATACGGCAGTAGCTGGAAGCCGGAAGCTGGTGACACATTTTACGATCACTGCAACTGTCCAGTACTTATATAATATATGACTGTATCTTACATCTGTTGTGAGGCTAGACGTCGTTGCGGCGGTATCGAAACGTATATACTCGTTTATACATTAGTACAGAAAATATACTCATATTTGAGCACTTTAAATTTTGATCACATACTTTCACCTTTTTAATTTATAATCTAGAAATTAATTACTAAGTAAATAGTAATTTGTATTATATACTCGCCTTGCTTTAGTCAATAAACTGTTTTTATTAATTTTAATTTAACTTAGTAGTTCTCGTGTAAGTGACAAAATTATCTTAGCATTAAATTTTACTACAGTCTTACTTAAAATCGTTTATTGTCACTTATTTAAGTATTTATTATCTCTATACCCGTCTCTTTCTATTGTCATTTAGTACAAAGAGAGAAAACCAATTTTGTACATTTCGTTGCTTAGCGTCTATTTTTAATATTAAGCGCCAAATTATTCGAATCCAACCAAACAAAATTAAGTAGGTTCAGAAATTCATTTATTTTAAATATTATCTGCATACAATACAGCATTAGTACAGATAAATTATGATATATGCAGGTATGGTTAATTATTTTTGTAAACAAGAAATAAGTATGGGCTGATAAATTACATCATTATGTTACAAAACCTACAAAGTTTGCTTATTTTACTGTGACAAAAATCCGTCAAACGAAGACGCTGCCAAAACGCAGGGTTTTCTTTATTTTATTCAGAAGAAGTTTATGTTATTTACGATATCAAATAATTTAGATAAATCGCATCCTGAGTTTGTCGAAGCACTATATATGCACTGAATTAAATATACTTCATGCATTCGTTATCAAACTTGCCTTGTTAAATTCAAGGTGATTTTCATAATTTATTTAGGTATGAAAAAAGCAAAAAGTTTATTTAGAATTACATTCACAAATACTTTACCTAAGGGTTATTTCTTACAAATAAAATCTACACTTTATGCTTGATATTATCATCATCATCATTATCATGGTTACAGCTCCTCATAAGTCTACTGCTGAACATAGGTCTCCCTCGGGTAGTACAACAAAGAACATCTTGAGCTATCAGCATCCATCAAGTTCCTGCATGTCTTACCGGGTAGTCACTCCGTGAGTGGAAAACTGTCCTACACTTCCTAAATTCTTTCTTTCCCAATAGACTATCAGTTTTCGAGCTATATGGTCGGGCTACTTCAGCTTACTAATAAGTTGTCGTATGTCAGTTACGCATTCTCAGCGTATCATCATTACAGACCATACGGATACAGATATCATCATTACAGATTAAATCACGCAGAGAAACTTAGAGCAGAGCCGTTTCCATAACTCTTGTTATCGAACTGAACCGATACTTGCTTTTATCATATGCAGATATCATCTATCTCTATTATATATCATCATTAATATTATTCGAGATTTTACTAATAACAATATTTTGTTGTAGTTTTGAATAATGCTAGAAGAATGTCATGGATTCAGGTGGAAAAGTATTGAAAAGCATCGCCAAAGATGTGAGGTATATGAAACAACGATCGACAGTAAAAAAATGAGCAAGTTCTATGTCCAGTAATAGTTTTACGGGTTGAAAAAGAAAATAAAAGAAACTATATTGCAGGTTTAAAAGAAAGTTCGTACAAAATGTTAAAGGCTGCATGATCAGAAACCCCGTGCATTGATTCAAAAGTAAATAAATTCAAAGGTTTTAATCCATTTTACGTAAACCATAGTCAAGGCTTATACACATATTCCTACGTCTTTAACTATTGTTAAAGACGTAGGAAGGCAACATCAACAGTAATTGTTGATGTTGCCTGCGATTACTTAATGACTTTACAATAATAAAGTAAGTCTGACCATTCTTTTCTCTAAACAGATATGAGCCTCATCCTGCAAAGGAAGAGTCGCCAAAAGAAATTAAAGGATCAATGATCACTCCTGGCTGGTGGATTGACTGTCTCAGTTTTTTTTTATTAATAGTGTAGTTGCCAGTGCTTGACCAAAATTCCACCTGGTGGTGAGTGGTGACGTAGCTTTAGGTGGTAAATTGCACTGAGAAGTACCGGGTGTATTGGACTTTTGTCGCTGCTGCCCGTAGCTGGTCTATATTTTACGTCTGGTAAATAAGATGACTAAACCGCCATCTATCGGAAGCCACAAAATGTTTCTTTTACTTACATACATAAATACATTATGCGTATATATAAGAGTGGTCTAATAAAGCATCCTCTCAAAAAGGTCTTTAAATTTTTAACAAAACTAAATGCCTTGAATAATATATAAATGTTTAATATTTAAGATGACAATCTATAAAAAAGATCACGTTTTATTATTTAAAAAAATAATATAACACAGGAACATTTATGTTCGCGAGTATACCTCGTTTATTCAGGCATGGCGCGACTTCATTCATCGATGTTACGAGTTGTGTTGGCACGACGTACTCATTTATTTAACTGTATGTGCTGTATTTGATATCACGTATATTTTAAATGACATTTTTTTTTATATCTTTCTATTTAATTGAAGCTAAAATGAAGTGGAATCATGTAAAATTTCCACCTTATGGGTTTTTTGAAGGCATTTTTCACAATTTCGTTACTATATACCTTATTTGCTATATGGCATACTTCATCATGAAAGAAAAAGAAACTCCACTTTTTTCGCTGACTACCAGGCCGTTTTATATTACGGAAAAAATTATAAAACCCCATAAAAAATATTCTGTATAATTTCATTTGTGTCGCCACGAAGTGAAAATAGGACAAACAAACAGAAACACATTTTCATTTATACTACTAATTATAAATTAGGATAGCAATGGATTAGGATAGAAATTGGGTGGCGGTGTCGATCATCTAAGAATATCTTCCCATATCGTCCCAAGGATGTCGTAAAAGAAGACCGAGGAAAACAAATCAAGGATATGCAGCAGCGTCTTCCTCGAACCAAATTGAAAATGAAAAACTGCGGTGGCCTTCCCACGTGCCAAGCATGAGAATATTTCCCCCATATAAGGCAATCAATTGGGAGGTCGATGTTTAGCAGTGGACTTTAATTTGCAGTAATGATGATGATGGTGATAAAGTGGGATTAGTATAAATAAACATAATAAATATGAATAATATTACTACACTATAAGCGAACGTACGAGTAGCTATAAACATTGGTGTGATATTGTAGCTCTCCGCCTCTGGATAGATCTACAAACATCGGTGGGCTGATAACGTGAATGCTAGAAATGCGGCGGCCATGGACTATATGTGGTTTATTTATTTTCGCCGCAGTCGCATAGATGTACGTACGATATGAATATGTTTGGTAATAGTTATGAATGAATGAATAAATAACGTTTTTACGTGGCAGAGCCATGTTGCAGCTATATTATGGTTGTAACACCATACCAATACCAGCGTAAAATAGCAGCCTAATGCTGCTGTGTTTCGTACGGTGAGTGTAGGTAACCGCAGACATCAGTTACTGAAAACGAGGCATTCCATCCTAGTCCGCAGGAGTGACAAAGCATCTGCATTTTGATCCTTAATCAAGAATAAGTGTAAATGTCTATGGGCCACAGAATCCATTTACCATTAAATGGGCGGTGTGATCGCTTATCACCCTTATTCTATAAAATATAAATAGCAAATGTCTACCATCCGTAGACTACACCGAACGTACGCGTAGAATACCAGCGTATAATACCTACTATTATAATGCTACTTTATTTTAGTATGGTAAATAACGAGTACCAGAAATCCATTTAAAATGTACGAAGTATTTCGCCGTTTTTAGGGTGACAATGCATTTGCATTTTGATTCTTAATCAGAGATAAATGTGGATGTCTATGAAACACAGAATCACAGGGCAGCATTTACTTGCGAGCGGGTGGACTTTGTTCACGTTAGTCACCATTATTTCTATAAAGCAACCTTTTATTGAGTAATATTTTATATATTGATCATTTAATGTTTTATTGTTTAATAATTATTGCATTGGTTCCAATAGTGCAGGTTTATAAATCGTTTTAGTGTTTTAATCAGACTAGTTACAAATTAAAGTTATAATAATAAATTTACATGCTTTTCAACCACTGTAGGATGTAGAATCCGGATTTGTGAGATTTCAAAAATGGCGAAGGTCCTATTTTCGAAGCGTATGCTTTTATTTATGTTCACCGATATTATTTCCTTTTTTATAGAATAATATCCGTGGTATGTGGGTACTGTGGCACATAGACATCGATCCTCGATTAAGAATCAAAATGCAGAGCCTGAGGATTAAGACAGAATGCCTCGTTTCCAGGAAAAAGGGTCTCCGATTTACTACACTCACCATACGAAACACAGCAGCATTAAGCTGCTGTTTTACGCTGTTTTCGTGAAATCGTGGCAAAATCATTTCTCGGAAACCGTTGAACGGAATTAAATGCGTCGGTTTTATTAAATAGGCTATTTCTAAATTCAAATAATTTAATTTAAAAAGATAAATTTTATCCCTAAATGTGAAATATTTAGAGATGTAATTTTCAGCGTAATTATTTAGTCTTGTGATAATGCTAAGTCCACTTAAAAGGTTAAAAAAAACATCTTTTAATTAAAAAAAAAATCCACATGAGGTTCTGAAGTTGGTGCTAAAACATTTACAATTTAAAACCCTGACATCAGAAGCTATAATACGGAAATAATTTGATAATTGTTAGTTTCTGAAGTCGGTTTCTACTTCTGAAGAAATTTCATTTTTAAATGTTTATGACAACACTAATCAAAGGCAACACACATACAAGTAAATAAAAGTAGAAATAACTGTTTGCAAATTCTTTTATCTAGTGAATGTGTTTATGGGCACTTAAATAAATAGCGATATTAAGGGATCTACCACGCGGCGGAGAAATATATTTCTTGAAATAAACCTATTTCAAAGACAAATGAACACCACCAAACTGCACTAAGGTGAAACGTGATATACACTTTTCTGCTCCATTAGTTTCCTCTAAAAGTGAAAAAAAGGTCTGTACCCGTGATGAGAATATAAGTATTTAAGCGCTTCTTAGACTATTTATGGAATGGATATAAAGGAGTGCCCATTTTATTTTTTCACTTCACTTTCTTATCTCTGTTACTTTACGACTAATAAACCTATCGACTTAAAACTTTTGCAGATTACAGACAACTTGAGATCAACTTAATCTTTGTTTAAAAGTATATTACTTAGCAAAATGCTTTTGCTAACCAATCCAATCGTATAATTAACCAGATAATAATATTCGTCGGTAGTATATAAAATAATGGTATTTCATGATATGCCTAAGTCTTAGACCAACAAATAAAGATGAACAGAGCACTGCTTCCATCTTCTTTCTTTCCTTAATGCTTTATATTTGAGAAACTACTTACTGGATGGGAGTGAATGAGGCGTTTTTAAGCTACTGAACTGTAAAGTATACGGTATTAACATCAATGGCGAGTACGATACTCACCTTTGATTTTTCGACGATATAGTCGGTATGCAAAATCGCTGGAGGACCTCAGCACTGTGTTCAATGACCTACGTCTTTCTTTTTTATTAGTCTGAGACATTAGAAACGTCACTGATGTCACTAAATGGTTAAAATAGAATTATCGTTTTAGGAGATTAGTTTTAGGGAGTAAAAACTGAAAACTAATTTTGTGCGTAGCATGCAAGTGATTGATTTTATATTGTTAAATAGAAGTAACGCTGAATATCCTACTTTCATATTATAGTTGTAGCACGAATAGGTAGGCTCTACCGGGGGCATGACCACGCTTTTACAGAATACCAGCGTGAAATAGCAGCTTAATGCTGTTGTATTTCGTATGGTGAGTGTAGAGAACCGGAGATCCTTTTTACTGGAATCGAGGCATTCCATCTTAGTCCTCAGGGGTGACAACGCGTTTACATTTTGATTAATGAAACATCTGAATTGAGGATAAATGTGGATTACTATGGGCCACTTACCATAAGGTGGACTGTGTGCTCAATTGTCACCCAAAGTTATAAAAACAAGAGTTACGCTGAAGATTTGCAGCATGAATGAGCCAGCTTGATTGGGGCGGACCTCGCTCTCACAGAATAACATCGTAAAATTGTAGCCTAATGCTGCTGTGTTTCGCGTGGTGACTATAGAGAACCGGAGACCCTTTTTACTGTAATGAGACATTCTATCTTAGTTCTCAACGACGAATCTGCATTTTAATTCTTAATTGAGGATAGATGTAGATGTCTATAGACCACTATCAGGTGGATTGTGCACTCACGTCATCCTTATTTTATAAAAGGATATAAATAAAAATGTTAGTGTAAACATGATGTAAAATCACAGTATAATGTACTCACATTCGAATCAATTTCATTTGCTTCGCTTCCAAAGGGCCGCACGGTGAGAGTGAAGTCATAGAATAATAACCAGAGTGAGCCTTCATTGCTCATCTTGGCGTCATTAGAACAATGCTTTTGACTCCGCCGCGCTCTAATGCAGACTGTGCTTTATGAATGCAGTGGGGGACGACTATGATTTATCTCGAAAACTACAACGTAGGCGGCAAAATGAGATGTAGCCTTAGCCAAATTTATATTTTCTGCTTTTTATTGTATTTAGTTATACAGCTGTAAAAAATTACTTAAACATAAATTAATAAATAATAAGTATTCCTTAATAGTTAATTTATTTATTAGTAGACCGTGTAGTGGCGGTATACGAATATCTACCCCATATCGTCCCGTGGGTTCCGTAAGAGGTGACGGAAGGAAATTGAAACAGATATTTATGATAACAGCTCAAATTAATACAAAATTGCGGGTCCCACCTGCCTGTCAAGCAATTGGCAACTATGGCAACAAATGTCTTACAGGGGGTGGTGGGAACAACTCAAATGGGCCACCGAAAAATAAAAATGCAAGATTCGCAACCATGAATTTTGTAAGAATTTGCAGCTCAAGATAAACCTAAATTGGTATGATGGGGAGTGTCCCACGAACGTGAGGCGAACACGCGGTGAGGCTATTACGTATTCTCTTACAATAGCGCAGGCCCCGGTAGAGGCTAATTCAATGTAAATAGATAAATGGAGGACCAGCGGGTAATTGCTTTTTCAATACCAAATGAGCTCACCTGCAATCTTCGGATATAGGCGGCGAGGAATGCTCCTCACTTCAACAGCTGCGTTGCAGATTTCTTCAGCACACTTTTGGGGTAATTCGAAAGAGTCTTGCGTGCGGTGACGGGAGAACACGGCACTTCCCGTAGTTTACGATAAGAGTCCGACGCTATGTGGTTCGCTCGCTGTATGGCGCGAGGGATTTGCGGACTGGGACAACAGTGGGTGTGTTCTCTTTTTTAAATATATTTAATAGCATTTTTAGAATAAGGGTGACAAACGGGCACACAGTGCATCTGATGGTTGGTGGATGCTGTGACCCATAGATATCTACATTTACTCTCGATTAAAAATTAAAACGTAGATGCGTTGTCACACCTGAGGACTAAAACGGAATGTCTCGTTTCCAGGATAAAAGGCTCTCCGGATCGCTACACTCACCATATGAAAAACAGCGGTATTAAGCCGCTATTTCACGCTGGTAGTCTCTTATTTCTTGACTGATCGTTGTACGACGATTGACGCATCAACAAATGTGAAATAGACTGTGTAGGATAAGGACTGGCAGCGACTTCTGGCGCGTTCAGGAGGTATCTCTATTGTTAGATAAATGATCATTATGCAATATTACTTAGCAATCTTCACAATCAATATTAATATTAATCTATTTCAAACTACCTACATTAATTTTAGAATTGAGTCACAATATAAAAGCGCGTACACTTGACGCTCGCGTCAGTTGAATACGTACATTGGTACTGAGAAGGTTATAATAGTTAAGTCTGTCGTGAAGTTAAGTGATTCGAAAGATAGTAAGTCAAAGTAGAATTAAAATATAGTGTCCTTTGTAAAAGTAAGGTGTAGTGTGTTGAAACACTCATATACAGTTTGAGAGTGTGATTAAGCACGGAATATAGTGATTAAACAGTTAACTAAGTAAAGTGCCGTGGTTTTATTGGAGAAAAGCTGACAAATTCAGAAGTGGGATGAACAAAACCCACACGTAATCGCAAGACATCCTGTCTCAAAGTCGATTTGGAGTATACGCAAAGAAGACTGCTAAAGTGAGTTCACTATGAACCAAGGTCAGTGATTTTTTATTCCTCTCTAGCGATTCGTGATAAATTTGTATGTGGATACATCCTGTGTCTTACGGTGTTAATCTCATAAGTGGCAACCTGTGTAAATCTTCGGGCCGCCACCCACAGTGTATACAATTTGACTTAATATAGTACAGTGAATACTATTTGACTACATAAGTGAAAAAAAAAAAAAAAATAACGAAATTTAGGCTTGATTGAAATAAGATAAATTTAATCCTTTTTACTCAGATTGTTTAAATTTGTTAATTACCATAAAACTTATAGAGTGAAATTGCAATATCTCTGTATGATAGCTTTAGATTTAAACATATAATTATAAATATTTCTCTTCCTTTAATTCGTTACCGTTAGTTAAGACACAAGAGTAAAAATACCCCTAAAAGTTAACAATTAATTTTGGGCGTTTTTTTCAATAATAAAACTGATATTAATAATAACTCATATTATGAGGTCGCCACGTAGGTCACGTTCTCAGGTCAGACGTGAGCGACGTAATCATGCTCATAAACGTTATGGAAGCTCATCAACATCAATCGGAACTTCTTATAACTCTAATACTCCTGATCGTCGAAGTAGACAAAGACGCCGTGGTGGGCAAAAACGTAAACGGTCCCCATCAATCCATTGTCGGCACCACGATCATCGCAAATCTCGACATAGTAATAAAAATCAATCTCGAGGTAGAAATCGTAATAGGAGCGTTTCGATAAGAACTCCGCCGTTGCCCAGGGTTCGAACAGTGTCACCACAGATAAGAATTAACTCAAATGATATGCCTCATAATGTCGCAAGTGTGAATCCTCAGCCCCTACCTTATGTTAGGGAACCACCAGTTACATCAAGTTTAACAAACAACGCAAATGCTGTTCTTGTTGCTCCTACTGGAGGACAGATGTGGTCTAATAATATAACGGCAAATTTTAATGTTATACCAGAATTTGATCCTTCTGTTGATAGCCAAAGCATTGAATGGTGGATTCATAAAGTGAGCGAGTGTGCTAAAATATACTCATGGGATGATAGGCAAATATGTCATTTTGCGTTACCCAAGTTAACGGGCCTCGCTAAGAGGTGGTATCAGGGGCTGCCTTCCTTACTATTCACATGGGATGAATGGGTCAGTAAGCTGAGAGCTACGTTTCTCTCCAACGAGAATTATGGAGATTTACTTACGAAAATGTTAAAAATACGTTGCAGATTCGGCCAGTCTCTTGATGAATATTATTATGACAAAATTGCCTTATTAAATAAATGTGAAATTACCGGTAGAAAGGCTGTTGGGTGCATAATACACGGTATTGATGATAAATTTGTACGCATGGGTGCAAATGCATGCATGTTCGAAGAGCCCGAAAAACTGTTTTCTTACTTGAGGACAATTGCTCATAGCACGACCCACTTGCAAAAGGGAAAATTATCAGAAACACCACAGTCTCGGAGTAGTAAAGTTACAAACGCAACTGACCCAACGAGAGGCCCTGAAGGCATACGCTGTTTTAATTGTGGCGATGCTGGTCACATCAGCGTAAAATGTCCAAAGCCTCTTAAAAAATGTGGTTTTTGCCATCGGTTGGGCCACATAACCAGGGATTGTCGTAAGCGACCTTCTAGCTCCAGTACCTTAACTGATGCAGGTGAACAAATTGAACAATTGGATCAAACGGGGACGAACAATAAAGTACTTTGTATTGATCAACCAAATGCTTGTGCAAATAAAAAGTTTTATAAAACTATAAAGATTAATGGCATCAGAAGGTCCTCCTATATAGATTTAGGGAGTAGTTGTTCTTTGATCCGGGAATCGGATGCTAAGGATATACTGACTGAATGGGAGGTCCCGTCTAATTTACCTAATTTACATGGCTTCGGCAACTCCATCGTTAAAGCTCTAGGACTTAAAAAGGCTATGGTCGAGATTGATGGAGTGGCTGCGGAAGTAGATCTGATAGTAGTCTCTGATCATTACATGCACGTACCGGTTATCATTGGCCACACTTACACTGAAAAACCTAACATAATAATGTACAAATCTAGCAGTGAATTAATATTCACTAGTATCCCTGGTCAGGAATGTTGCAATGAAATGGTCAAATACAGGATATGTTCCAATACAAATTCATTAATAAATAGTTGTACTACGTCTCCAATTTCTGTTCATACTGAGCCGAATTATACAGGTGGTTTATTTGTTGTGGGTGGACATCGACTAATTTTAAATAATGAGTTCATGATCCTTCCAGGCTTATACAAATTTACTGCTGGTCACGGCTACCTAATGGTTACAAATATTAGTAAAAATATGACATCAATAAAAGAAAATACCGTTATAGCCAGAGGGTGGGTCCATAAGGAAACAAATGACCAATACATTGGTTTAACAGATGTTGCCAATAGCAGTGAGCCTCTACCAATCGATAAAGTTAAAATCGGAACTTTATTGAGCGTGTCCGAGTTAAGTGAGTTCCAGGACCTTCTTTCTAAATATAGAGATTGTTTTGCCCTCAATTTATCGGAATTAGGTGAAACTAATCTGACTCAGATGAACATTAAGCTCAATGATGACACTCCAGTTGTGTATAATCCTTATCGGATGTCGATCAAAGAACGAGAGCATTTAACAATTATTGTAGAAGATCTGTTACGACACGGTATAATAAGGGAAAGCAATTCATGTTACGCAAGTCCAGTGATTCTTGTTAATAAGAAAAACGGTGAGAAACGCCTTTGCATCGATTATCGTGCGCTCAACCGAAAAACTTTAAAAGATAAATATCCCTTACCGAGGATTGAAGACCAATTGGACTGTTTGGGAGGTAACAGCTACTTCACAAGCTTGGATTTGGCGTCTGGTTATTATCAGATCCCCATGGCTGAAAATAGCAAACACTTAACTGCGTTCGTCACTCCTGACGGTCTTTTCGAATATAACCGAATGCCGTTTGGACTGGCCAATGCACCAAGTGTGTTTCAGCGAGCTATTAACACAATGCTTCGGGGATCTGGTGGACGCCTGGCCCTCGCCTACATGGATGATTTGTTAATAGCTTCTAAAACTATAAAAGAGGGTACAGAAAAATTAGAGAAGGTACTTCAACTTCTGCGTAAGGCAAAACTTACTTTGAAGCTTGAAAAATGTCAATTTTTCCAAACACAAATAAATTATTTAGGATATGAAATATCGTCGAAAGGTATACGACCAGGTAACCTAAAAATTCAAGCCGTGGCAAATTTCCCAGAACCCAAAAATGTACACGAGGTTCGTCAATTTGTAGGACTTTCGAGTTACTTCCGGCGCTTTGTTAGGAATTTTTCAGTGATTGCAAGACCATTGACAAACCTCACGAAAAAAGACGTTAGCTGGCGTTTTGGAGAAGAAGAAAAGGATGCGTTTAATAAGTTAAAAGAGAAACTCATAAGCCGTCCTTTACTGGCATTGTATGACCCAACAGCACCTGTGGAAGTCCACACAGATGCCAGCAAACTGGGTATTGGCGCAATTCTCATGCAAAGGCACGATGATGCGGTACACCCAGTAGCATATTATAGTCGTCAGACTTCACCTGAGGAACAGAGATTTCACTCTTATGAGTTAGAAACTCTCGCACTAATCACGGCATTGCAGAAATTTCGTGTTTATCTGTTAGGCACGAATTTCAAAGCAGTAACGGATTGTAGCGCCATTCGGAACACTATGAATAAACGAGACTTAGTGCCACGCGTTGCGAGATGGTGGATATCTATGCAGGAATACGATTTTACAATCGAATATAGACCTGGTAATAAAATGGCTCACGTGGACGCATTGAGCCGGAATCCTATTAGAACTGATGTGCACAATAATGAAAACAGAATTGACGTACTCTTCGTAAATAATGATGCTTGGTTGGGAACAGTACAATCGTCAGATCCAGAACTACAGCGTATAGTAAAAATATTGCAAGATCCTGACAGTGAGCATGTTGTAGAAATTAAGAATAACTTTACATTAAAAAATGACAAGCTTTATAGAATCGTCAAAAAGAACGATACCGTAACGTTGCTCTGGGTAGTTCCTAAATCTGTAAGATGGCAAATATTAAAAATGAATCATGACAATAACGGTCATTTTGGGTTTGAAAAGACATACGAACGTATCAAAAGGATCTACTGGTTTAAAAATATGAGAAAGTTTACTAAAAAATATTGCAAGGCTTGTCTAGAATGTGCTCATAATAAAATTCCAGCCGGACCAAGGGAAGGAACGCTTCATCCTATTGAAAAGGTAAGCAAACCATTTGACACCATACATGCAGATCATTGCGGGCCATTCCCGTTAAGCAAAAAGAGGAATCAATATATACTGGCAATCATTGATTCTTTTACAAAATATATATATCTTAAGGCTGTCCGTGATTGTAGAAGTAAGACGAGTATCCAAATTTTTGAAGAATACTTTGCATTATTCGGGGTGCCGCGGCGGTTAATTACAGATCGCGGTACCAGCTTCACTAGTAATGAATTTAGCAAATTTGTAATGGGGAAAGGTATGAAACACATATTAAATGCGGTCGCTACACCTCGAGCAAACGGCCAGATCGAACGATATAATAAAACTCTCGTAGAGTCGCTCGCTTCTGTTAATCATGGACATCCTGAAAATGAATGGGATACCGTATTGCTTAAAGTGCAATGGTCATTAAATAACACAATTAACAAAGGCACTGGGAAAACTCCTGCTGAGACTTTATTTGGGGTGGTTCCTACGGGAAGTTGCGATAGCGTTATGAACAGTGTAGTTGCGGAATCTCAGCAATTGCAAAACCGAGATGAAATTCGCAACGACGTTGAACAACGAATTTCTTCTGAACAACTGAAACAAAAGAACAGATTTGATAAAACGAGAAAAGAAGCCACGCAATATAAAATAGGAGATCTTGTTCGTATAGAGAAAGACGTGTATACGGCGCCGGGCCAGGCCAGAAAGTTGGTTCCGAAATGTTCCGGCCCGTACAGAATAACAAAAATCCTGGGTCATGATCGATATGAGGTTCAAGACACTCCCATTACTAAAAAGGAAGGTAAAGCGGCATACGTCGGAGTTTACCCAGTAGATAAAATACACCCTTGGTTGGTATTCCAAAATGATCCAATCTCCAGTGACTCAGAGTAAAATACCTATTAATCCGTGTATTGCTCTAAATTATTGTCCTTTTAACATATGTAGTTCTAGTTTATAGTTAAGTCATATTTGTTCTAGAATAATGATATATAAAGGAAGAGATATATTAAAATGTTAATTCAATATACATACGCGTGAAAAATACAATAATAATTTATATGATTATTATATATTAGTTTTGATATTATTTAAGAGTCATCATAAAAAAATTAATATTATGATAACTCCTTTCTGTTGTAGATAATATTTAAGAATAAAATGTAATAGATATTGCATGAATATAATGAGTAAAATGCAGTGAGTTGATGTAAGAAAGTGAGCCGTTACTTAATTGTATCGGTGTGGATCGTTCTGTGCAACGGCATTCATTAGATATAAGAAAGTGAGCCGTTACTGAATTGTATCGGTGTGGACCGTTCTGTGCAACGGCACCTCTTAGAGTTAAAGAGTGAGCTGGTACCGAATGGTATCAGTGTGGACCGTTCTGTGCAACGGCATTCATTAGATATAAGAAAGTGA